>JBBPRG010000018.1:0-42116 GCA_038092895.1 Chalciporus pseudorubinellus | reverse complement strand
GGGTAGAACAGACTTCGAGACTGTCGACTCCGCGTGACCATTGACATGTGGTTCTTGTTCCATCGGCACGTCGCCGTCGGTGTATGCCTTTGCGAGGTCTGACGTAGAGAACTTGCCATTGGGAGAACCGTTTATTGTTGGCGCGTCTGGTGAAGCTGCGTCGGGGACGAGCATATCCTCCACGACCCCCTCTGGAGTTTCTGCCATCTTAACATCGTCGGAGTGATCACCCAGTGCTGGTTGTGGTGGTGGTGTTCCAGAAGGAGGCGAAGCTGCTCAGATAAGAGCACGGTCAGACAAAGAAGGGTTTGGTTCTACGAACCTGGATCGATAGAATCCGATAAGTGTGGAGAAGTGGCCATTGCGCAAACGTCCGAGACAGGGTCTAGAGACTTTGTGTGTTCACTGGGGACATCGCCGTTGGGCAGAGAGTCTGTCTGGTCAATGTTGATATCTTTTTCAGTGTTTAGGTTAGCTAACGGTGAATTATAAAATAAACTGAATATCACGTGTACCATTGGTGTCGGGGAGTGGGTCGGGGGTGGGTTCAGGCGGTGTTGGTTTGTCATCATTTCCGACGGTGGGCGCGTTGTGTTGAGCAGCGTCGGTCGCGTTCATGGGTGGCGCGTGACAATTTTTGTCACACAGCGTGACGGATGCAGAGGGGGAGGGTAGTTTTGGATTTGGGGAATCGGAAGCCACCCATTGGGTCTTTATAGGCGACCGGAATTAAGGTTCGATCTCAAACCAGCGCAGGGACCATCCAAAACACTTACTCACACTGCGTCACTCACGCAAGCATTCCTTTGCAAATAAAACACGTAGCTACAGTATAGAGTCCCATATACACGCCCCATCCGCCTACTTTTCGTCCTCGTCGTCCTCTGATACGTTCGCAAACACCGGCTTGGGCTGGTTTTGTCGCCAGGCTGGAAAAAAAAAGAAGATCCGGGAAGACCCGCCACGTCAGCCGGCCGATCAAAACAAACACATCAACACAGAATTTCAATCTCCGCTGCGGCAACTTTCCTAGTGTGTCCGCAGCGAAAACTCGAACAACCTATGCGGTCATAGCAAACTCAAACCGTCTGTGCTCACCTGCGGTCCATTGTGGGTCGGTCTCTGCCAAATTCGCGTACTTGAGCAGCGCTTCCCGTGGCTGTCGTGAAGGAGAGAAAGATCATTCAGTCCCTTTGTATCAGCATGGAAACCGTATCGCAGAAAAAGATAGATGCATCATGTGATGTGACGCGATGCGAATTAAGAACCCCACACAGTGCGCGTTGATGTGGTAAAAGGCCCAAACAGACGTGGCAGTGGTGCCGAGGATGAAATCACTCACATCTTCGTCCCGCGTCGTATCCCGCACCAAGTTTTGCACGATGTGTTGCGTTGCACTTGCACCGACACGTCCGCCTTTTCCAGGCCCGGTAACAGGCAACTCCGGTCTTCGACTCTTCCGTGGATCCAGTCGGTCCTTCTCCCTCTTGCGTTTCGTTCCCTTAACAATTCCATCTCCGTCCTTGAACATCGGTAATGCATGCGGCGTCAAAATCGTCGGAGCCGCAAGCGCATCTGACATGTCTTCCACCGTCGGTCGCTTTGGTGCCCCTTTCGACAACAACAACTTCGCTCCGTGAGTTGACGTTTCCGGTGAATACAAAACTGATATTGTCCCGTTCGAGAGACCAGCAATGATCTGGTTGATCTTGGAGTGCCACAAGACCTTGACTGGAGTCGCCTCCATCTCGACCGCTTTGACAATGCTCAGGTCCGAGCGGCTGAAGAACACAAGCCTTCCCTGCCCTCCTTTTGACGCAGAGCCAACACCCGTAAGAATGTATTTCTCGTCAGGACTGAACATGGCATTGGTGCCGGGGTAAAGTGTCGTTGCCTCCGAATGTGTCGCCAATGGCTTTTTGAACGAACGAAGGTCCCACACTAAATTTTCGCATTTCAAGACGAGCGTTTTGTTGACAAGAGAAATCACGTACATTTAACGGTGTCATCCCCTCCGCGAGTGAGGACTGTCCGGCCATCCACGGAGAAAACGACGGTCGCGGTTTCCGTCCCTTTCGCGTGAGCGCCCTCGACGGTCATATTCGGCCTTACAAAGTTAGATGAGGATTGCCACAGATGCAGTGCGCCGTCCAGACAAGCTGCGAAAACAGTATATTATAACGCACGTCTGAGAATGGGTACCGCAGAACATACCACCACTGATCAGATTTCCATATGGGGAGTAGGCACACGTAGTGACTTTAGTCCTTGCACCACGCTCTTTGGACTTGACAACGATAACCGCCTTTTGCTTGCGCTTGTTTTCAACGTCCCATATTCTACGGTAATTTGTAAGAGACAGAGTACAAGGAGATCTAAACTCACCGAATTGTCGAATCTACTGAACTTGTTATAAAGAGCTGTTGATTTTGTGGATGCCATGCGCATGCCGTGACTTCACTAACGTGACCGCTGCGGCCGACGTCAAAATCCATAGGGAACTATGACCAGAAATTGGACGTACGCAGTATGCTTCATGTCCCTAATGTACATATCACCCTTGATGAAAGTCGCGCTGTAATAATGGTTTGGGATGTTATCCTCTTGAGGAAGAACTGGGAGACATACGTTTCTTCACCGTCACGACCGTAAAGTCTGGGTTGGAGGGTTGCCGGTATAACAAGGAACTGTTGACCGTCATTCGAAAATTTCAAGTCATTGACCTAAGGAAATAGGAGAATAAGTGACATGCCAACCTGTGAGCAACGAACAACACACATAATAACTGCCAGCAGGCTCCCAAGTTTTGAAGGACCTTGGACTCGCGTTCATACCACCAAAATCCCACAGCTTACAGTCATAATCGTGTGACCCACTGAGCACACGCGCACCGCTTGGGTCAAGAGCAAGCGCTGAGATGACTTTGGTGTGCTCTTTCAGCGTGGCCTCGTGAGTGATAGGAAACTCAGACGGCATAGAAAGTGAGGGAGAAGTGGGGTCATACTCGGGCTCGTCATCTTCTCCATCTGCATCATCATCACCCTCCGATGCATCTTCGTCTGACCCGTTAGGGAACCCGAGTCGTTTTGGAGGTGGTGGAGGGGGCCCAGGCTCGTCAGACTCGTCATCCTGTGGTTCTGGAGTGATCTTGCTTGGGCCAGGTTCAGGATTCACGTCCGAGAGAGCCTGTTTGGGCAAGTTGGGAGAGACAGGCGGTTAACACGAGGTGTGGATGGAAGGGACGGTTATAGGTACTGACTGTGGCATCCTGTCTTTTCGCGACATCGAACCGAGATGGATCGAGTTCCCGTTTTTTTGCAGTCTTGCCAAAGCCAGATATACCCATGGCCGCGAATAAGTCCATGTCGGCCATTGTGTTTGAGTCGTCGTATGAATCGACGGTGGGTTCAGGAAGATAATGGTACCTTGTGGTGTGTAATATTCCCGTCCTCACATCCCCGAGGTGGCAGAGGTCACGAGTACTCCGACCACCCCCTGTAATTACCGAACTCTGAGACCCAGAAGGAGTACTTAGCCACCATTGCGTGGCATTCGCTACGAACCCTTGCATCCATCCCGCACTCGTCCGACACTTCTAGAGACATGTTGAAGCGACAGCGCCCAGCGACGCCACCACCGTCGTTGCTCAGTGACCCCCTTTCGTATTTCCCCGACAGGCCCATCAGACCGCTACCACACACCACAGACTCATTCCATCCTGTAAATCCTAGAACAAAACGGCGGCGCGTACAACCACCGCCACTGAATGGTGCACTTAGGGGATGGATAGGGTTGGAAATCCTTCCCACTAGTTCACGATGCGATAGTGACGGTGAGGAGGACTGGGTAGAAGATGCACACGACGCCCAATACGGGCATCCGCCAGATATACTTGCGTCGGCGACCATAAACCAATACAAGGATACGAACAGTCTCCTTCACGAGCTGCATGCTCTCAATCAACACAGGCTGTTGTTTCCACAGTCGCCCCGAGATGCTCGTCTCAGCCCAAATCCTCCTCAGGCTGGGGTTTCCTTGCCTGTCCACCATCCACATCCCGATCAGTTCGGACAGAGACCAACAAATGCGGGATCGGGTTCTTCCGATAGGAGCGTGTCGTCATCATGTCCACCTTATCCCCTGCCGTTGCCCTCCCAAGGAAACTTCATCAATTCAACGGAGCACAAAGCGAACGATCATGAAATTCAGTCTGTGCGACAACGATATGAAGACAGTAATAGGTAGTGCCGCCTTGCTAAAAGCAGCTTCACCGATAACTGATCAGCTACTCACAGATTCCTGGGCTCGCTATTTCTTATGCGGAGACGTGAACTGGAGGGAACTACATCTTCCACAACTTGCAACTCGAACAGTTAACACCATTGACTTACTTGTGGCCATTTTTATCATGGTCTCTCTTGATAACCTTGTTACGCATGCATGTCCCATCCAGCTTAGTATCATTTCATCATTGTCTTGCATTCTCAACTTCATACTTCACGGTGAGCGTATATACATCCTGCACTGTACGACCTTCATAGAAGTTACATCATGGTTTAAATTGATCGAATTGGCAGACGTATCCGACCAACTACATCCGCCTCTACTCCTAGTGGAGGGTGAACAACTGTCTTCATCCGACTCTTGGGTCTGCCTCCCTACTCGACCATCTCCGATATATGCTCCAAGCCCAGATTCACCTTACGTCCCAGTGCACGACTAAGTTCCCCTTCCAGGAGTGTACCCATCCCTTCTCCGTCCCGAGAGTACCGCCAGTCATCCGTGCTCGGTACGTAGTCGTATCGCTTAGGTCCACTGATCATCCATTGAGCACACGAAGCCAAGATCGTGCACATGACAATGGGTTGTTCATTAAGATGCCATTTCCAGTGCACCAGAGTTACATTGTCGAGTAATGTGCGGGGCAACCGAGGATGTAGAACGAGAGGTGAGGAACCGCTTTCTCGGCATTAGTGCCCAAGGGAGGATTGGACGAACCTCAGTGGTGATGAAAGCCATATTTGCTTGTTGGGGGGCTGCTTATTGATCACATATGTCCCATTTGAACCGAGGTTGAGGGTTAAGACTCCACTCTGTAGCAATGTTCGTTAGGCAACCCATAAGCTTGTGACTTTCTCTTGCGAGTCTTGTAAAGAGTGCGGGAGCAAACTCTATACTCACATGGTAGTCCACTTCAAATGCGTCGTTTGCTATCTCGTCTAGCAAGTTTTCCAGCCCGTCGAGTAGTGAAGTCATAGTCGCTTCCGCAAGAGAGTGGTATCGATCCATGTGGAGGTCACTGCGACAGTCCAACGTCCACGTCACCGACGGACCTAGTGCCAAAGTGTTCGGACAGAAAGTGACATACCTGTCGTTGATATGTGGTGCGGGGGTGCTTAGTGCTCGTCTGCACATGCATACTTGTGGTTTGTGGACGGATTGTCTTGGGGAAGTGTGGTGTCTCGATGACACTGTTCTCGCCGTTGACAGGAGTACTGCACTCTCTGCATACGACAGTGTACGGCTAGATATGTTCTTAGGAATAATCCGAGATAGCATGAGGAATAGCGAGAAAGCGAGAGGATAGGAAGGTATGTAGTAAGTCAGGCAAGCGCTGGGTTGGCAACCAAGTGACATAATGAACCCCAACCTGATCATCCGTGATGATACAGTTACTTTCACGAATGGCGAATATTGAATGCAGATGAGCAGCTTCCTGCGAGTGCTACTAGTTACAATAACCCGTCTACTGCTAGAATATAGTGTTTTCGACCATAGTTGCCGTCAGTTGGAAGCCCAGAGCTTAAGCTGCCGGGCCCTTGCCAGCTTCTTCCCGAGACACCCATTCCAGCCAAGATCCCTCGTAGTTCGAGACGCTTTGCAAGGGTTGATCAGAACTCAGAATATCGCAGCGAGGGGAGATTAATACTTCTCAAAACCGTTTCTCTTGGCGATATCACATGCAGAGGCACTTCTCTTGCCACTCCTGCAGTAGAAGACAACTTCTTGTGTCTTTCCTGGCTTTTCAAAGCCATGCTGGCTACGGAATGTTTGAGGGTTCAGGGTCAAGGAGTTGGCAAGCACTGAGAGAGGAAGATTGACGGATGAGGGTATAGAGCCCTGCATCACCTCGTCGGGTTCTCGGACATCAATGAGGTAGGCATCCTGCATAGTAGGTTTGAATGTGAGCAAACAGAAAGAGGAATTGAGACAATACATTTCTCGGACTCATCGTCCTGGGTTTGACCTGTTCATAAGTGAGGATAGGACCCTTCCAATTCTCCTGTAACTTGTCGTTGAGTTTGCGTGCAGCGTTCAAAGCCTCCTTGGTGTCTGCTGCTTGAGAAGACTCGTACCGAGCAAAAAGCTGGAATGATGGCCCTGCTACCCTTCGAGGGATCAGCGCAGGGTGGACTGATGAGCGCGAAGCTTTGACGAGGGCTGCTCGCAACATCCTGGCTGTTTCAGCGACAAGGACTAGTAGTGTTACGAGTAATTCTTTGGTTATTCTCACATCTTGACTTTGACAAGAATTCACGCGCGACGGAATGATGACAGATATGTCACGTGCTTGTTCCACCAAGCGGTGCCAGGGGTACATGCTTATCGGAAATTTGCCATTGGTTGCGCAGAATTGCCGCAGTTCCATGGTCCTTTCCCTCCCCGATATTGCTTACTCTCTTTCTTCTTCTTCTTCCAGCCAATCTCCCATCTCAACACCCCCACACAACTCGGTCCTCTTCGCCATCGGCTATGACACTCTCGACGGAATGTCTGCCTGTATACAATACAGGTGATACGTCGCAGGACAAGTGGGAGCGTAGTTCTCAGAACACTTGTCGCGCGACGTACCACTTTTCCCTTGCTCCTACTCCTCGCCCGCAGCAAGTAAGAATGGCGCTTTTGTATCACATCAGACCATCCTCATCCCCTCGCACCACCACTCAACAACAAGTACCTCTTGTCGTCGTCAACCCACTCCCGCATATTTGCCTCATCACCAACGCAGCTGATCGCCTCAATGTCTCACCGTCACCTGACTTCGTTGGTTGCGTGGGACTTTCTTCCGATCGGCCCGAATGCGACCATGCTTGCAGCACGACGACCTCGCTTCCGCCGACGAACTGGCTCGGACTCGTTTGAATCAGTTCGTCCTGTTCCCCGAGTCGCCGCTCATTAGCGAAGGCATTGAACGTTATGTGACATGATCCGACCGTCGCGATGTCGTCTCACGTTATCGTTGGATCGCGCCCACTGGGTGAGCTCTTTTACAATGTCACTCTTGAGCGATTATCCGTGCAGCATTTGTGACAACCCCGACTACCATTTCCCTGTATTTTGGCCTAGGGATGTTGATGTGAAAATTGCTATTGTTCTAATCCAAGACTTATCCGTTATTTTTATTTATTCAAATCCACGCCGGGCCACCGTTCCCGGCTGTCAGTGCTCGGCAGATTTAAAGGTAACCTGTTTAGCCACTAAAGTGGTCATCCGCCAGTCACGCTTTGCTCACTACATCGCTCACCGTGAACATGAACTCCATGTCTATGACCATGAGCTCTACCTCCTCCATGAGCACGTCCACCCCTATGGGCTCGTCGAATTCCATGATGATGATGATGACGCCTTACTTCCATTTTGGCAGAACCGAATATCTTATTTTCGAGACCTGGTATCCCTCGTCCAACGGAGCGATCGTTGGCGCTTGCATGGGGTTGTTTGTGTTTTGCATTCTAGAACGTTGTCTTGCAGCCTATCGCCGAAGCCTGGAATTCCAATGGAGGGCTAGGTTCGCGGAGCACTCAGTTTTCACACAACCAATTATTGACTATAATCGGCAGAGCGCTCTCGGATCTCCGTCGTTCAAGTAGTCTCGAGGGTACGGAAGACTCTAAGGAAGAAGGCACCAGCGTCAGTGCCTTGTCCGCACGCGCCCACCCCAGGCTTATCCCTCCCTTCACGCCCTCTCGTGATGTATTTCGCGGCATCCTTGAGGCTGTTCAGGCAACTTTTTCGTACTCCCTCATGTTGGCCGTCATGCAAGTTAACTGAACCACATCTGTGTCTCAACTTGCTCATGTATATTGCAGGACTTTCAACGGTGCATACATCATCTCCATACTCGTGGGACTCGGTGTCGGGGAGTTGTTGGTTGGACGTATTGGGTACTATTGAGTCGGTGCGGTCAGCCTTCATACTGGTGGAATCTCCATGTTCTTGTGATACCCTTCGGACTATTCTTGAATCTTCGGATTCGGGCTGCTCTATCTTGCGTGACCGTGACCCTTAGTACATCGTGTGTTGGCGAGATAAGGGTGAGTCGATAATTATCCGCCACCGTCAAACATATGCGTAGTTTTTGATGTCAGCGCACCCGTGACAAGTGCAGGAACAGGACAACCTAGTCTCGACCCAGCCGTTTTGGTCGTCTGCGGGAAGTTTGTGATCGGTTCCTAGAGCGATTGGTTCGAGACTAAGGAAAACCCATTGCCTTGGGTGGTAGGATAAGTCTTGGGCAAACTCGATTATACTTGGTTGGCAGAGATTTTTAATGTTAGTCCGACCATGAACGGAAAGGTACCGCGTGGTCCCTCCTTGCAGCAAGGCTCATCACCGTCCTCGTCGTTTCAAACCCCCTGATTACGCGCTAATGCATCAATCATCTTTATATCACTGCACGTGCATGCCTGATTAGACCGCCTCCCTCAAACTCAGTGGCTGGTTCTTCATGCTTTACGACTTTTGGAGGAATTTATACATGATTCGTGAGTCCCAAGATGTACCTTGTACCAATCGTTGTGAGTAAGAAGGAATTTCACGAGTTGTGTACAGTGTTCTGCCAGCGGGAGCAGTGGACCAAACAAGACCATCTTCAAGTGAAAAAACTTTTTACAGGTGAATATCCCACTGGAGGGGCCTGTTATGCCAAGCAGAAATGCTTTAAAACTCAAGCAACAATTCATTTACAGTGCGAGGAGGATCCCCCCCGGAACTTCTGCAGTCAAGAGAACGGTCTATATTGCAAAATGCGTTTCATTCCATTAGCTCTCGCTGCTGCGTTTGCTACTGTTGCGAATGCACACTTCCAGCTTCAATATCCTGTTCCAAGAGGCCCGTTCGTTCAGAACTCGGAGCCAACGTTCTGCGGTCAGTAGTATCTAAGCTTTGGGCTATCGGTGACTGAACGGTTTTGTGATGCAGATGGGTACACCAACGCTGTTACTAACCGCACAATGTTTCCTATTGCCAATGGGGTGATTAACCTTAACAGCGAGCATACTCAATGGACTGGTAATTCCTTCCAATTATTGGATGATAACCAGGGAAATTAACAGGACTTTTTAACTACTACGCAGTTGGAGTTATTATCTCCATGAAGCAGGATCCCACGTCATTCGCCGACTTCAACTCCTCTTCGGGGTATCAAGTCGTCGTTCCATATTTCCAGACAAGTGGTGAAGGAATGTACTGTTTCCCCATCGATATCGCTCTGTCCAGTTTTCCTGGTATCCAAGAGGGAGCAAACGTGACCATTCAGGTGGTCTTCGACGGTGGTGATGGTGTGCTCTACCAGGTTAGTTTGTATGCTCTGCTTCGTTAGCACGTCAAGACTAAACGATCGTGTAACAGTGCGCAGACTTGACTCTTTCGAGCAACGTGACCGTTCCGAGCAACGCGACTTCTGCCTGTACCAACGTCACGGCTACCACAAGCGCTTCGTTCCCGACTGCGACCTCTGCCCCTACCTCGACGAGCGCTGCTATGAAGGACACCGCGGCGATGTCTGGAGTCGCTGCAGTAGTGTTGGCGGGCCTCGCAGCACTCCTTTGAGTAGCACAGACCTAACGTTTACACGAGATCTGAAACGAAAGTGTTATGGTTCGGAAGCCATTCGTGTTCATGTTACCCCGCGAACTGGCATGATGATCGTTGTTATATATGTAGGCCTGCAATCTGACTGTTTCAAGTCATTACATCCACGATGAGTCCTGGCCTCTCTGACCGAGTCTACGAGCGTGATAAAACTCTATGGCACAAGGACGCCTCGCATATGAGTTTTATGTATGTATGTATG
The DNA here is from genome assembly GCA_038092895.1 of Chalciporus pseudorubinellus. Classification (NCBI taxonomy): domain Eukaryota; kingdom Fungi; phylum Basidiomycota; class Agaricomycetes; order Boletales; family Boletaceae; genus Chalciporus; species Chalciporus pseudorubinellus. The sequence continues at coordinate 32,041 of JBBPRG010000018.1, read as the reverse complement.
TCCGTCCGTCCACCATTGTGGAGGCCATTGCCTAAGCAACTTTCGGAACGGAAGATTATTTCAGTCGACGACCACCTAGCATCATGCCACCATGTACACGTATGCTGTGAAATATGCAAGGGGGGCGTGGAATCACTTTCCTGTTTTACACGAGGGATGATCAGTGTCTGGAGAAGCGAAATTGATGAAATGACGGAAGTAATCAGGTAAATATGGCTCGAAGAAATACATAAAACCTGATTGTCAGCTGCGGAGATGTGTGCGATTGCTGCACGGAGTTTGTAGTCCGCTGTTACTATTCAGGGTCCTTACGAGACACGGTGACTAGAGCTGCAAAAAAGTCCGAACACGGAGATGAATCCGAGTCACCCGAGTCACACTGGACTCCAGACACCACTCGCCTATGGTTCGGCTATTCTCAGCCGACATCACATATAACCACGACTTCGTTTGCTAAGTCCCCATTCCCATCTTTCCCCTCCGTCAGCATCATCTCCCACAGTGAGCTCGTCACTCACCTCGTCCCGCTCGACACTGGGCCTTCTCATCATTCCGGGGCTGATGTGCACGTCAAGTGCAACGGTGAGTAATTTTTGATTAGTGGGCGCGAGGGGAAGCTAGGATTGTAGATTGTTAGTAATCTAGAGAGGTTGAGAATAAAGATGACTTCACTTCAGAGATCAGTAATGACAGTGCACAAGGAGCGGACAACGTTCTGGGGCGCTTGTTAAACCTTCAAGGTGAAGGGAGGTGAGGAAAGGTGATCTTGAACGAGACGAGGGTGACAGCACTGGTAGTGTAGGTATTAGATTGTCGTCAGTTTCTTCTCCGAGTGGCCAAAGGAGCTGTCGAGCAAGCAGGGCAGCGAGAATAAACATTAGTACATGTTGGTGACAAGAGAACACCGCTACGGACTTACCAATTGTGAGTCGGGACCATGGGGAGCTGGGGAGAGAGATACACTGAGTGAAATGGGAGCGCTGGAGGTTCACTGTATAACAGGGAGGCCGGGAACGAACACCGGGGCGGAGGAGATGACGGTGAGTGGTGGAATGACGAAGTGGGAGAGGGATGAGTGAGGTAGATGTTATTCGTTGTAAAACGCGCCTGAAAGAGTGGGAGACGAGGCTGGAAACGGACGAGATGACGGGGAACAGAGTGCGGCGGAATGACGAAGTGAGAGAGGGATGGGCGCAGTTCGTGCTGCAGTTGGTGGATCAGAGCCAAGGAAAGGCGATGTTGAGGGTGAAGGCGCTGGTGTGTAGGTATTAGATCGTCGTCAGTTTCTTCTCCGGGCGGCCAAAGGAGCTGTCGAGTATAAGCGTTAGTTCACGATGTGGTGGAGAACACCGTTGCGGACTCACCAATAGTCAGGAAGTGGATAACCATGGGCATGGACGAGGCAACAGCGAACGAAGCGCAGTGTGAGGAACGGAGCGAGCGAGCGAGATGAGCGGTGTTGAACGAGACCGAAAGAGCGGATGACGACAGAGGAGATGAATGCCAGGGCGAACGATGCGGCGGCGAAGTGAGCAAGTGAGCGAGTGAGCGAGACGAGTGGGTGACGGGGCTGGAGAGAATGCTAGGGCGAACGAGAAAGTGGCAAATGGAGCAAGTGAGAGAGCGAGAGAGACGAGCGGTGTCAAACGAGACCGAAAGAGTGAATGACGAGGCTGGAAATGGATGTTGGGGCGAATGAGAAAACGGCGGACAGAGCGAGGGAGTGAGAGAGACGCGCAATGTTGAGCGAGGGCGAAAGTGGGTGACGGAGATGGACGCTGGGGCGATTGACGAGCCCGTCGAGGTGGTGTGTGGACTACAGAGGGTTAGCAGACACATTTCGAAGAGAATAAAAAAGACTTGCCAACATTTGGGACGCTGAACACCGTCTACAGCACCTCACACCACCTACACGCGCCCATTGTTGTCGGGGAGAGCGCTCATTGTCGCTGGGAACGAGGCCGGGAACGAGGCCAGTGGTGGTGAGAACAAAGAGACGACGTTGCAATTGTCGCGTAAGTAACTCAACCGTACTTGCCTAATTTGGTAATCAACGCCCCTCAGACGCGACGGACAATGTACCGACACGAAACAATGTGAATGCAACAATTCTTCGTATAAAAGCACGATGGAATGAATGAGAAGAGCAGCAGCACCAGATGGAGCCCTCTACCCAGCCCTTCTACTCCGAATCTCAGCTACGCACTCTCGAAACAGTGCATTCACTTCTCAGTGAGGCTGGTTTGACTGCTCATGACTACGATACATGCTCCCGTGCGTCCTCCCGCGCGTCCTCTCGACTCTCGACTCGTCCATCATCGCCGGCATCATCATTCTCTCAATCCCGACCACACTCTCGAGCCAGTAATGTCTCCCAACCATCCCCAGCTGTTCTCGCATCTCAGTACATTCCGCCGCCTGCCCGGGACTTTACGGCGGACGAACGCGCACGGAGACTCAACCGGGTCAATTCCAGGATCATTGTGGACACGATCGTCGAGCACCCGCTCGGCGCCCTTGTAGAATACCCCGAAACGGGGGCAACCAGGGGACATCGTGTCGCTCATGTCTTTCGGATCAACCCAGCTGCGCTCGTCAAACCGGAATTGGATTTTCAGTATTCCCTGGGATCGTTGGGTGCCGGAACACGTGGCGGACTCGACAATGTGACCTGCGAGCTTCTCCGCAACAGTGCAGGCAATCCCGCGATCTGCAACAGAGTCAAAACTGGCTGTAGGTCGTTTTTTCAATCTCAATTCGCATTTCTGAGCTGCATCCGGTTACGTTCCAGGTAATGGACTCAAGGTCTGTTCTGCGCGTGATGTGAATGTGCCGATTCAGTCGCACTCGTACGTGAACCGACTCACCGTCCGCGACCTCATCGCACCGTCGCCGTTTTCGTATGTTGACACAGCCGCTGCCGAGGTCTTTAACAAGACGTTTGCGTTGTTCTGTGCTATCATGGAACATGGTTGCTCCTTGAAGGCTGAGCTGTCGAGCATCATGGAAGACCCAGATGATGATGATTCGGACTCGGAGGACAATGATGGTGAGGAGATGTCGATTTCGGAGTGTCATGGTCGGCTTGTCATGCGACGAGATCGGTTCCATCGTCCCTATGTCTGGTAAGTATTTTTTTCATCGAAAATGAATTGTCACTCACAAAATGCAGTTGCGAGTTTCGCTCTCGCAAAGATCCTGTTCATTTTACTTTGCATAATCTCCAAGAATATGATATTACTTACTTACAGGCACTATTGGAGGATGACAAGATCATCATCACTCAGTACGAAACTGCTGCTATGCAGCAAGGATATGGTCCTCTTATTCCTTGCAACTATGTTGCATCATCGTCGCAGCATACCACGGAGTGTCGTGAGTAATATTTTAATTTTACTGATATTTTTACTAATCGAATAACAAATATTCAATAGCTCATTGGCATCGTAGCTCTGATGGTACCCTTGGCCATGGGAGTTTATCACGCCTATCAACTAAATGCCCTGTTGAGTATCTTATCTATACTCCCAATGACCTTGTGGCTTGCCCCTTCATTCTTGTCATCTCTACCAATCCCCATCTTCATCCTCCTCCAGCACCTATCAAAACACCTTCCGGAATCAAAGGTGTCTTGGTAGATTTGTTGCAGGGCATGGGGTGGAGGCTTGCTGATGCCACTCCCCGTCGTATTATGCTTGACTCAGGGTTTAAATCTGGCTTGCAAACCCATCTTGGATGTGAATCAGATATTTTCGATTTATCTGATTTGCATCCATCACTCGCAAATTTGGACCGTGTTCGCCATATCATAGGAACTGTTCGGAAGCAGAGGTTTCCAAAGGACACAGACATTGAAGGCATGATCTACTTCTAATCTTCAATTTTCCATTGCTGATCATGAAGACTATCTAGGAGTCCAGCTGCTAGTGAACAATGATTCCACTATGCCAACACGCTATGTGCGCTGTGCTGAAGTCCATCATCTCTCTAATGGTGCCAAATTCTCCCTTGTCATATGCATGTCACCCCAGATGTCAAGTCATCTCATGCATGCAACCCGCATTTCAATCGATACCTCATTCAAACGTGTCGCTAACTGGCAAGAATTTGAAATCCAGTCATGGGATAATTTTCATAAGAGATGTAAGTCATCATTGTGCTTGGGACAATTGATTCTAATAGTCTTCTTAGCGGTTGTTAGCGCCCGTGCTTTTATCACTCATCAGACTGCAGAAGCTCACTTTATTCTATTTCGCCGAATATTTGAGATTGCCACACAAGATTCAAATTGCTCAGTTGCCTTTCACTACATGCATGGGCATGGCATTGAGTCTGTTGTTGCAGATGCTCATCAAGGTCAGGGACTTGGTATGTGGAATTTATTTATTCAATGTACTTTGTTTGACAACTCTGTAGGTCTTGGAATGTTCTGCCAGTATCTCTGCAAAGAAAATACCCAACCATGCCAATATCAGCCTACTCAGCGACTCTGTGATCTTCAACCTGTCGACCATCTCAAGCGGATATATCGCCTTTGCACCGTTCATTTTAGCCGAAATCTCACACAATTGAGACCCAAGGTGTCTTCAGATGCATGGGCTGCAATGCATGCCCTCTCCTCCTTTGAGCCTATTAATCTCAACAAAACCTATCAGATCATCAGAAGTGGGGGGGCAAAGGCAAAAGGTAAGTTGCCTCTTGATTGATACTATATATATCTAACACTTTGTATGTCTAGCATGGCTTGATGATAAGATACTTCGCAACAAGTTTGCCTTGGCAGCATTGTACTTTCCCGAGAGCCTTATGCCTGCTGTGTTTTGGAAGGCTTGCTCAAGAACATCAAATGGAAATGAGCAAGCTCACCGCAGCATCAATCGGGATGGAACAGGACTTACCCTGTTGGCTGGTGTTATGCGAGGCCAAGACTATGATGAACGAGCCTTTAGGAGCATTGCCACATTTGACTCTTATGGCATCAACACTCGATATCAATCCTCAACTCATCACTTTCGAGCATCACGCAGTATATCTCAACATGGTGAGCATGGTATCAACAAAACCTTGGTTTCTACTGACATCTCAAAGTCTTAGTACAAGGCAGACAGCATAGGAGAACAACCTCCAGCTACTCTAGATCCCCACTTCCATTCATCAGCGAGCATGATGAGCATCAAGACAGCAACAATACTGCAAATCAAACTGTCAGTCACAACCAAAGCTTCGAGGACTCAACAACAGGAACATACCTTGACCCACTACATGTCACTTTACATACCATTCCATCTACCACCTCGAGCCTCCAAGATGCCCTCAATCCGAACATCAGGGGCGCACCTGATTATATCCCTCAAAGCCACTTGCATCAACTTCCGGCCCCAACCACTTTCCCGACCATCATCCCACTGAGCACCTATAGTTCACTTGCAGGTGCTATGGGGCCTAGTCCTATGCTACCGCATCCATCAGTCACGAACAGAATAGAGACCACACAACTTACAACCTCACTCATCCCACCGAGCACCTATAGTTCACTTGCAGGTGCTATGGGGCCTAGTCCTATGCTACCGCATCCATCAGTCACGAACAGAATAGAGACCGCACAACTTACAACCTCACTCATCCCACCGAGCACCTATAGTTCACTTGCAGGTGCTTTGGTACCTCGTCCATCAATCACGAACACAGCCAAGACCACCAGACTTACATCTTCATTCATCCCACCTCAAAGCTACTTAGATAGACCCCTAAACCCAACCACTTTCCCGACCGTCATCCCGCTGAGCACATATAGCTCACTTGCAGGTGCTTTGGGACCTAGTCCTACACTACCTTCGTCAATCACCAACACAGCAGTGACCACACGACTTACAACTTCGCTGGTCACCACGGACCCTCTCCTTTTCCCACAGACCATCTCTCAGTACAGCTCACTTGCGGGAGCACTCGGGCAGAAGTGAAGGGAGAGGGGAAGCGGAAGCTAGAGTGTTCAGTTAGTATATAGATTGTGTGGGTTCAGACTTACCAGATAAACTCGTTTGTGAGCTAAGTAAAGCATGGTGACGAGGGGGGCATACAGGCAATAGAGTTGCCCAACAGCTAGTAGGTAGATCAGACCACAAGTGAAGACATGACGATGAACCATACACGAACCGTACACGAACAAGAGGTGTGAACACCCGATGACCGTGTGTGGCAGTGAGCGACGAACAGTGAGGACCAACAGCGAGCAGCAAGGACCGACAGCGAGCAGCAAGGACCGACAGCGAGCAGTGAGGACCAACAGCGAGCAGTGAGGACCGACAGCGAGCAGCGAGGACCGGCAGAGGATCGCGGGAAGTGATGCCACGGCAACGGAGAAGGAAGAGGGGAAATGTGAGCGGGCATGGCGAAGGAGGGGGAGACGAACGGGGGAGACGAACGGGGGAGACGAACGGGGGAGACGATGAAGGGAGAAATGTGGGGCAAGGGGTTATATGTGTTCGAGGGGACGCGTAATTCGGGAGAGTCCGACGTACCTCGTAAGCTGTTTCTGGGGGGCGTGGAGAGTGATGTCCTGAAGGTGTTCGGACTTTGTTAATGTGCACGTCGTAAGGTGTGCCGAGAGCCGCCAAGAGTAACAACGGTCACAACACTCTGCTGCACGTCCAGGGTGCCGTTATCATGAAGCAAGCGGAGATGGGACTCGACGATGCGTGTAAAGTACATGTCTGTGGCATCCTGGCGCATTCTTACACTCGGATATGTGGATAAACCACCAATCAATCGTGATGCCCGACAGGAGGCGGCGGTGGTCAGTCAGGTGGCGGGCCTTGCACCGTATGTATCCACAACCTGAGCTGATGCGGAGTAGAGTCAGTAAACGATATGCCTGCGCGCCTGTGAGCCTGAGATAACTAGTTGATCAACATTGGTTGATGCTACGTCAACCTCGTCATACCTAGGGCAGAAACTTCATCAATACACATGATGACGCATTACCAACTGCGCCGACTGATTGGTCTGGGGACAGATCTTCGGGCTGCCACTGGCATGGGGAACTGCCTGACTCAGGGGTCCGGGGACGTACTACCCCGCGTGCTAAAACTCCCGAGGCCGTCCCAAGTCTGGTGCCGAGACGCTGAGTATGTCGGCCATCTTACCTAGTTTGGTAGTGACCCACCATGATATTGCAATTTTGGCTTACTAATACTATCTTTGAACTTGGTTCCGAGGAAACCAAACGTCATCGAAATCAGACCTGGCAAGAGTCGGGGGCCGGCGGCCCATCCTCAGGCCATTCAGTTCGATCACGCGTAGACTCTCTCGTATCTCTGCACTCGTAAAACTCAACCATAGAAGGCACTGATCAACCAGACAGGTCACCGCATCTCCGACGCTAACTCACATATGGAACCCACATCTGTGATTCTCGTTCGCAGGGCACTGAGGCGTGGCACATACGCTGATGAATTTCAAATGACAAAGGTATGTTTGAGATGGATTCATGGAGTTCATTTAATCCGAAACATGGGTTCTTGGGTGTCAGAGCACCTTGCCACTCACCTCGCGTTATGGATAACAACTTGAACGGGCTAATGTGTCTCAGAACATGATGGAATGTATCTCGTCACCGAAATGCGCAGGCAAAACTCCAAGACAAGCTGACTGAGATGTTCGCCTCCGTTGTCAGTGGCCCAAAATCCGAGTTCTGGAAAGGTCCCCGATCCAGTCGCCGGCCAAACGCGTTAGTTTTTCCATTTCTCTGACGTCCTTGTCAGCTGCAGAGTAAGCCATCATGACACTCTCGGAATCTTATCATCTTGATTACGTTCAGGAGCTAGTGGCAGTGCCACAAATGCCTCCTGTTTAAAGGGGCGATTTAGCGAACCGCCTTGTGGTGATGTGACGCGGCACCGCAGCACCCACACGACTCTCTCAAACTAGACCTTCTGACGTCCAACGCTTGCGACCCCGCATGAAGTGCTTTCGTCGAAAGTCCAATCAGCCTTGGGAAGTCCTAGGCTGCGAGACTGTCGAACCCGTGCTAACATTTGATGAAGAAGGTGGCAGTAACCCTAAGATCTGAAGCGAACAACGTTGTCTAATTGGCCTTTACCCAGAGATCGATATCTTGCGTGTTGGAGCATCCGACACGTGCGGGAAGTACATCTTTGACTTCACGAAGTCCATCCCGGACGGGGATCAGTGTGCCAACGCGCTATTATTCTCTCGGCAGCAACTCCTGCAGGAGGTTTCAAAGAAGGGTTACAACGACCTGCTGTTTGAGGGGTTGGTTCATCCGTTTCTGACTTTCCCGATATTTTACATCACAATTCGCAGTAGGCTGATCATATTTTGTTTCACAGCTGGACGTTGACTCGCTTGCGAAAAGGGAAGCTTCATCGGATAGAAGTAGATTATACCGCGCGCCCGGGATACGTATCTGGGAAACCACCTGCCTCGCGACGACCCCCTTTCATAGCCGTCCTCCATGGGCAGCGTTTGCTCTCGTAACTTATCGATCGTGTGTTTTCTGCAGTCATTTCTGGTGTATTTGTATTTCATCCTCATGGTTCACTACTCCACCCAAGCACATATGTATATTTATGTTTCGTTCAGACTATCAGGTCCGTTAGGTACGAACCGACTGCAAGAAGCATATATGGAAGCGGTCACGATCACGCATTTCAACGATGCACGCGATGGATGGTGATATTACTCAACGGCTTCGCATTAATTTTGGAGATGGGCCTCGTGTAAGGGTCCTGTTTAGCAAATGAATCGATCAAGTCACCTCGGAGGGAGTTGCGGAGACGGGTCTGCAAGAATGCCGGACATTCGAACGCCACATCTGGCAGACGAGAGTCTATTTAATGGTAGAATGGCAAGATCCAGGTTTCCTCGGTCCTCCTCTGTCGATGAATCCGAAGTCCCTCACTGCTAGCCCAAGAGACATGGTTAACTGTTGCACCCTCATCTTCTCCCGTCTCTTCGGCAAGCAGGTCGAGCGCTCTCGTCAGAACATCGAGGTTGCCACCAAGGGCAGTGATAACGAAAGCTTGAAGAGCTGTTCGGGTCCTGCGCGCACCCACGAAAAGCTCGCCAACACCAAACCTGTCAAAGTGGGGCCCCGTGTTGCGCACACTGAGGAATTCATCTGCACAGGAGGTGTCGACGCTGGGAGACTTGTCGATATTTCCCGCAAAGGACTATATTCCATTGCGAAGACGATGGGCGGTAACGTCTTATTGGAGGAGCAGTAAGTCTTTCCCCCCCTTGATCGCCATCAGAGTGATCACTGAGCATTTCACTCCGACGCAGATGGGATTGTGTCATCCGACATGCAAGACTCCAAAGTCGGAAACGTAACCAATTCAAAGTCATCGTGGGTTGCACCTTTTCTGTCCATTGAACCCGCATGATGGAATTGAACGTGCGACAGGTTCGTTACTCTGCGACAGTGGCGCGATCGAATTGGCCAGATGCGCAGAAACCCGTTCGGATTGAGGCCGCCAAAGGTATCAAAGGGTTAATGACCGTCTTGGATCACCAGGCAGATATCTGTTAATCCGCCATATACCAACCATCTCTTTTTGTCTCCTTTTTTCTCTGGGTTTTAGGATTTTTCGTGGGTTTAATGGGTTTCAGGGGTTTCAATGGGTGCGTGTATCGTTATGGTATTCAGGGACTCAAAAGTAGATTCAAACACGAGCAGCCACTAATGCTGTACAGTAGTATACGATAGCTTACGATGTACAACAGTTATACGACCGCAACGACCAGATATGAGAATAGAATCTAATGATTTCAAAGAGACCTAGTCAATCCGGCTCTCTGTTCTGCTAGCGTACCCTGTCCAAGACTGCGACATCACCTCATTAATTACCGGTCGGGTCAACAACAGTCCGATTGACACGCACCTCATCATACAAGGCAACATTTGGCGCACCCAAAAGTTTCAGACCCAGCCACAGTACCCCTGCCGTCATGCCACTCCCACAGGAGGTGGTGATTGAACGCTTCCCTGTCAAAACAAGCTTGACCTGGTCTGCTCCAATGTTATCCACAAGGGCTTGCCGTAACTCAGGTTTAGATAAGACCGTGGTATACTGAGTAGAGGTATTCGGCACGATGTGGGTTTTCAGGAAGACATTGAAAGGAAGGGAGAACGAATTGGGTATGTGTCCAGAAGATAAGCCGGGTCGCGGCTCGGGGTCTGTTCCAAGGAAACTACACGTTATCGAGGATAACGATGAGGTGCGATTTGCAATAGGAAAAGGAATGCATACCGGCCACGGGAACGTGCGTCGACAACCAATTCAGCAGTAGGATTCGACGCTGGGTCCAAGAGGGAGTTAGCCACCACCTGTCCATAGGCTATCACCGGCTCTTAGAATGAATACGATTGGTCGATAGGCCAGATGAAGTCTCACAGCGGATAGCAGCTCCATCGAGGACAGGAGTGGGATAGGTGGACGTCTGGGCTTCTGTCGGTGGAACACCCACGGTTTCAAAACCCTCTGCCTCCCATCGTGGCAGACCACCATCAAGGATGCTAGACTTCTGATGGCCGAAAGCCCTGAACATGAAGAGGGCACGAGGCGAGGAGAAAACTCCATGAGTATCATATCTAAGTGATTATCGATTATTCTGGGTCACTCTCTTGTGCTGAAGACGGTCTCACATTACCACATGAGAGTTGGGCTGGATTCCAAGCCTTTCTGTCATGGGCATGGATATATTTAATGTTGAGACAGACTGGACCATGCAAAGTATATTTGAGTCACTGACCACATGCATCAGCGAATACTCGCTCGGCAGGCATCATGTGCTTAAGACCAAGTTCATGAGGACTTGCGACTTCGTCGAGATCCAGGAACTGTGCACCAGGGATGCGCCTTCCTTGGAACTCCTGAAGAGGTATCCGCGGAGAGTTTGGCATGAACCAACTGGCATCGAGGACCGATACGCCACCCGAGGATATCTCGTCCCGCAGCTGGGCTGGCGATAGCAGATATGGAGCTGGCGCTGTGGACGACATGGACCTCACTGGCAATGGGACGACAAGCTTTGTCCCCAGACGGAATAGGACGCCTTTCGCTGTCAGCCAACTAGTCAACATGATAGAAAGCAGAAAGGGTTTATTTATTTATTTTCGCCGTCCGGATGTGATAAGTCCCATTCGGGATGTCCTCCTCGCCCGACCTTGGGCTGATTTGCTGGACCAATTGCTCCAGGTGAACGGAGGACGACCACGACAATGCCGTCTGATCAGAGCACCTGGCTCATTGCTGTCCCGAATGATGGGGACGCGGAGGGTCTCTTCCCAGAGCTCACACCCAAACTCACTCAAGCATCACGGTCCTCGCAGTTGTCCGAACTTCCCATCCCTGCATTCAAGGTCGGTCTCTTTTCCTGACATTTGCTTGGTAGACAGAACTCAGTTAGTTCCGGTGATATAGACTGGTACGCTTGACTCCTTGATCACCCTCTCCGAAGAACTCCCAAAGCAAGACGCGTTCTTCACTTCCACCGTCGCAAAGACTGTCGATACTCTGCGCAACCTCCTCAACAATGACACAGCAAAGCTCGCGCAGCACCTTCTCGTGAACGAAAGAAGCGTCGACGACTACCTATTCAAGGGTTGGAGATGGAACGAAGGCCGATACGGCGTACAGAGAAGCTTGCGAGAGACCGTAGATGTCCTCAACAAGGTAATATCACGCACTTCCCCATCCCATTCCATTCCCATTAATGGCGGCACGCTCACCACGTGTACAGGAAATGGCATCTATTGACAACATGATGAAGTCTAAACTGAACAACTATAACCTTGTCAAGGGATCCCTCGTGCAGATGCAACGAAAGAAGACGTGCGTTTACGCTTCCTGTTGCTCTGGAGCACCACTACTGACGCATTACACGCCCCAGTGGCAATCTCTCCGTGCGATCTCTCGTCGATGTCGTGTCCAAGGAAGACGTGATACAGGATTCGGAATACTTGCAAACATGCCTTGTGGCGGTACCGAAGTGAGGCTTTTAGATCCCCTCCTGTTTCATCGCTTTCCGTTTGCTCACAGCCTTGACCTTTTTTCTTCGATCCGAAAAGAACTCTGATAAAAGAGTGGAATGCGAAATATGAACGCTTGACGGGTATGATCGTACCGCGTTCATCATAGTGAGTCACCATGATGTCACTGTAAACACGTTCCTGATCGTATCACAACCTTGATCTCACGCAGCCTCGTTGCATCTGACGATGAATATTCCCTCTTTAGTGTCGTGATCTTCAAAAGGGTACACGACGAGTTTGTGCAGAAGTGCAGAGAAAACAAGTGCGTTGATCGGCAAAAGAGAAACAGAAGCCATCAAACTGAACATTGAAGCCGCACAGGTTCATCGTGCGTGACTTTGTGTACTCAGAAGAACAGATAGACAAACAAAGAGAAGAACTTGAGATGGCGGATACCACCGAGAAAGAACTATGGGTGAGGAACTCGCTAGAACTTGCTGGGTCATTTCTTCACCCCACTCACCCCTCGCTTTCCTAGACGGAGTTGTTGAGACTGTCCAGGACGAACTTCTCCGAGTCGTTCCAGCTGCTGGTTCACCTCAAGATTCTGCGTTTGTTTGTGGAGAGCGTCCTACTATATGGTCTGCCCGCCAATTACGTCGGGCTCGCTATCAAGGTAACAACACCCCGCTCCCCCTTCCTGTTCATTCCTGTACTCACTGCCAACTCACCACAGCCCGATCCAAAGTCAATCAAGAAGACATTGTCAGTCCTGACCAACCAGTTCGCATACCTTGCCCCTCGTTCGGGCCGATCCAAGAAACAGAAAGGCGGCGGTACCGACGAGTTCATAGGAGAGTATCAATCGCTCCTGGAACAGGAGGTTTTCGATTTCGTGCTGTTCGAGTTACCATGGATCGTTTTCTAATGTATTTCTCCTTGTCATTTCACTTAGCTGTGCTTTGGTACTGTTCCACGCGACGCTACCGATGCAATGTCGAACGAACTGTCTTATACCACCAGATAAATATCTTTTATTAGTGGAAGGATAACAATATGACCAACCCACTACTGTATGGCTATCTGCCGATGTAATGTACAAAAAGCAAGAAAGAAACGGAGACCAGAGACAGATCGAGCAACATGTGAAAAGAAACACAACGACAGGAGAGAAAAAGAATCCGAGGCTGAGACAGAGAAACAGACAGGATAGAAATATGATTGGAACCGGTTGCCCTGCGATGGTTTAGAAGTGTGGGGGAGAGGTTGGTTGGAAAAAAGAAAGTGATGCAGATAATTGAGCGGTGGCACGTCGATCAAACAAGCGCGTATATAGTGATTCTTGCGTGGAAGAAGAGTGCGTGCAGGTTGATATCGAGAGAGAAAGGATGTGAAAGGAAATGATGCCGTTGTATGTGGGAGATGATGTGATTGAGACAGTGAGACAGACAGACGGAATGATGGATGCGACGAGATGGGTACCGAATGGAGATTTAATCTCCTGATACAAGCCCCCAGATAAATAAGTCCTAATCTTGGATAAAAGGAGTCCCATGACAGAGAGCGAGAGAGCGAGATAGAGAGCGGAAGAATAAAAGTGGGTTTCAGAAGGATTATCGCGTTCCTTCCACTTTCCTTCTCCAGCAGGGTAAGACGACAGGGTAGTTCTCCGTGTCAATGACTTTTTATTCCTTGCTCCGCAGCAAACTTCATTCTCCGTTTCTTTTCTTTTTTGGTTTGTTGTATTGCGAGAGATGAAAAGCGTTGGGGTAAAATAGGATTCGGATGGTGAGTACGAGCGGGGCGTCTCTTAAAGCCCTAGGTTCGACATCACCCTGGAGACCTCGTCCACGACCTCCTCATCCATCACTCTCGCACTTCTCTGTGTCGAAGACCCGATGACAGCCGAAGCCCTGGGAGCATACACGCTAGGGAACGAAGGCGCGGTGGCGCTCGTCGGACTCGAGTTCCCCCCTGTGCCTCCCCCGGTCGAAGTTGTCGGTGACTCCGGAGGCTGGAACCGTGAGGCCCCCTCGGTGATTCGAGAAAGGGAGTAGGTCAAATCGAGGGACTGCGCGCGGTTTTGGAGAGATCGAGGTTTAGAGATCTGTTCCTTGATCTTCGACTCCAGGAGCGAATCTGAGCCCCGTTTCAAGGCATCCTCGGTGTTGCGTGTTCGCGATGGAATTGCCGAGCCCTATGATGAGTTGATCCCAGTGAGATCATGTATCGCATCACGATGTAAGAACTCACAATCGGCGGCAAAGGTGTCCAATAATCATGAAGCCCGGTCCCAGAGGGGCCATACGCTGACTGCGAATCTTCATGTTCCTCGAGATCATAAATATACGCAGGTGCATTGAACAGGGCCTTTACGTCTGGCGAGGAATTTGCTAGCCTCAGTCTGCGGTCGCCGAGTATCTCCGATGACCGTGTCAACTCAACCGACTCTGTGGAATAAGTAATGAGTCGCCAGTTCGTGCACGATTGCGAATCAACAAGGAATAATGGCGGATCAGGGGAGAGAGTGGAACCAGGGGAAACTCACCGTGCCTCCTGGCAGTTGAAAGGACTTTGCTATCAAAGTGAGGGAATGCCTCGGCAAATGAATCGCCTCTCTTATGCGTGTGAGCGGTCGGCGAAGGATACACATGCACGTTGTGGTTAAGCAAGAACTGCTCGAGCATCTCCCTTGCCGCGAGAAGGAGATCGCTATTTGACCTCTGGCACCTGAATTTGAAGCTATACTCGCCCTGAGGCTGGAGCTGAGTGCTTTGCGGCGAGGAGGAAGGATGGTCCAGTGAAGTACTAGAGCCATTCGTAGAGTGGATAGGGGCTATGGGCTTAATATTAGGAGTGATAGATACTTGGAAGTCTCGCTTGATGCGTTCAACGAAGGCGATAAAGTCCGGAGAGGCACAGACCATGGGAAGATCGGGACTGGGGGGGACTGCCATGTCAGCCTCAAATGGAACATGTTCCTGTTCAATATGATATGAGACGAGTTATTGGAGGTAACGAGGACACTCACCAATAGCATAGCGGCAGCGATTTGCACCTGGCTCTCGGGGCCGAATATCGTGACGACGTCCGAAGCCGTTTCTTTGTCCGGGAACCGCACACGCGAGTTGGTCTTCGACTCGATGTCATGTATGAAGATAGCTTTTTCACCAAGCAAAGTGCGGTGGTATCGGCGGGGGATCGATAGGGTTTCGTTGACATAATCCTTGTCCTGTGGGTCCAGTAAATCAGCGTGTTGTCCGGCATTGTAGTTAACGGGCGCACCTTTGGATTCACAATCTCCATAACTGATTGCTTCAGATTATCCAGATTGATTGCGTTCTTGGACGGGGTTCTTGCCACGACGTTATCCTCATTATCGTGATAACCGCCCAATGCAGCAAATTCCTCTGCATTCGAAAATTTGACGTAAACTCCATACTTCTTCATGATCCTCTGTATGTTCCTTCCTCCGATGCCAATGATACGTTTATGGTATGCCTCAGGGACATGGAAGGATATCTCAGCGGGAAGCTCCTCTTGCAGGAGTGTAAGACCTGTAAGGATGGACACGTCGGAGCCGGAGAGATCGATAAGGAAATTATGATCGTTAAACGTCTCAAACTTGATTTTGACAGAGGCCGACTGCATGATCTTGTTAATTTTGCCGTTCTTCTTTCCTGAGATGAACTCGCGGTGTTCGTTGGCAAGCTCGACTTGGAAACGAATTTCGTGGTGGAATGCCTGTTCGTGCACGCTACATGAGTGACTATGTACATTACAGAGGAACGAGCAAGAACCCACCTTTACAAGATCCAGCTCTAAAATCATGTTGACTGCCGCTCTAACCTCGTACTCAAGTCCGTGCATTTCAAAACACATGCTCTTAAAGACAGCCTCTGCACCCGTCGTGAACGAGATCTGCTTCAAAAGTGTTGTAACCTGCGAGCTGTTGAGTGTCGCAGGTGGAAGAAGCACGTTGAATTGAGTTGGCAGCAGCCAGAAAGACGCGACATAATATTGGCAGGCCTAGTTGGGTAACCCGGGATATCAATACCACGAACTCACGAGACAGAGATCAAAGACACGCACGAGTTGCATTATCCCCCTGATCGTCCTCTGTACATTCACCCGGTGATCACCATATACAGTAATCAAACTCGTTGAGCTACCGATCGGCGGAAACTGGACAAAAGTCGCGTTGTCGGACATGATGGACTTGAGGTCCTCTGAACGATCGAGGACCATCCAGTCCAGTTTGCGAGGAACAATGACAGTCTCTCGAGATAAGACGCTCTTGCTCTGTTAACAGCAAAATTAGGAGACCTCATGAAGTAAAAGCGCACAAGACGGACCTTGGAAGCTGAGAGCTTAAACAACATATCCCTCGCCCGCTGTACACCAAAGAACTCTCCTGTGATCCAAATGACGTTGGGATTGTGAGCTTGCTGGTGTTGACTCCCCTGAGCCTGACCAGCGCTACCATTGGCAGCGACTGAAGGGCCGACGAGATCGGTGCCAACAAGTCCCTGGAGAGGAGAAGGGTAATAGATATTTGTGGCGGTTTCCTCTTGAATGGATTGAAGAACGTGACGCTTGCGACCTGCGATGATGGCATGTAGTTTTTGACCAATTTCGCAAGCTTCAGCGTGCAAGCCGCTCTATGGATGGAGTGAGTAAGAGATAGAGAGGAAAAAGAGGAATACTGACCAGTTCGTCCAACATGACCAATAGCCTGACCCTCGCGAGCTCGGTTGCGTCTCCTTGACCTGTGATGACGAGCTCGCAGACACGCTCTGTCTCTAAACCGGTCCAACCTGCGCTAGTTGATATACCATCGGGCGGGGTGCGACTCGGAAATGAGAGGGAAGAGTTAACGACAGCAATGTGGGCATAAGTGAGGGACGCGATTTCGTCGAGTTTGCGGCGTACATCGGGTTTCAGTGTAGGTTTTGACGAGGGGGAGTCCAGGATGTCAGAACGAGGCACCTTAATGGCGGTACGATGCTGAAGGGAGGGGTGAGGAAACAGGGGTTTAGTGATACGAAGGGAGGGACACGGACCTGTACGGGGCTGTCTTTGAGGAGCATACCACGGGCCTGCATGACTTGCTGGTAAGCGCCCGAGATGTAAAAGTTCCAGCTACGACCGCCGTCTGTGAGAAGGTAGGAGAGTTGTACGTTGTGAATTGACATTGCGAGCATTGCAAGTTTGTCGACTGTGTCAGAGTCGGCGAGATTTGGCGGGGGAGGTTGCGAATGGGGGTGGGGATTGGAAGATGGGAAGTTTTCGGAAGAGAGGTGTTGGATTGGATGTGGCAGACGGTGGTCATGATGGTCAAGAGAGGAGGTTGTTGGGTGGAGATGACGAGGCCTGCGAGGATGCGTGAAAGAAATGGAGTAGATGTCCATCACTGTGTGCGATGTGGAGTGCTCAGTTGGAATAGATGAGGAGAAAAGAGGAGAAGGGCGGATAGATGTGCGGAAAGCGGGCGGGATGGCTGAGGGGGTATGTTAGGAGGGTATGGACTGTAACTCGTTAGCGCAGCGCACAGAGAAGCGTGGGCGGTCGAGATGGCGTGTGTGTGTGTGTTATGCGCGTTTGTCGTTGAGAGCAGTGTCGTCGACGCGGAATGTGGGCTGCTCGTCGTGGTCCTCGGCGTGCTCGTGGTCGTCGACTGTCCACCTCGTCCGGTCATCTCTTCCCTTTTTCGACCTGGTTTTTTTCGATTACCATTTATGTTAATCTATTTGTAATAAATATTATTATTTAATACCCATAAAATATATCATTAAATATTAATTTCCATCTTCCACGACGATGTCCCAGACCGACTTGGTCACCGAGGAATGGGACGTATTGCAGGCATGTCTATCTGGATTCACTCTGTGTCGATCTGACCCAGTCACAGTCGATCCACCCCTCCATCTGCATCGCAAACGACAACTCACAACTCACTCTCCTCGTCCCCATCGAACTCGGCCATGACAGGCAGCTTCTCATCCTCCCTGTCCCACACGATGATTACAACTCACTCACTGCCATGCCCACCGTCACCCCATCTCAGTCTGCATCCTTATCCACCCTTCCACCACTTCACCTGCGCATAGCTCTCCCTCCCCTATATCCTTTGCAAGAGCCCCCGATCATCCAATCGCTTCAAGCCACGTCCACATGGATTCCACCAGCTATTCTCTCCCTCATGAAAGACCGTATGATCGCAATGTGGTCTCCAGACGACGACTCAGGTGTCTTGTACACGTGGGTGGAATGGATACGGACAGGCGATTTCTTAGCCGATCTGGGACTTCTCACCGATGATATGCACTCAATCCAGTACGTCATTCATCAACTCGATCGTCATTCGCTCACTCCGTCCCCTTTGTACTCCAGAATACCACATCCTTCCCCGCATCTACTCCTTCCCCCTCTCCTTGCACACGCTTCCTCGTCTAAATCAGACGAATTCGCGCATACATCCTATGAATGTGCCATATGTCTCTTGGAACGGAAAGGCATACACTGTCTCTCCCTCTCATGCGGTCATGTCTTCTGTAGATCCTGTCTAGTTGACATGTGGGGGCTCCATGTCAAGGAAGGCCAGGTGTCTCGTGTCAGTTGTCCTGACCTCGAGTGTGGGAAGGGCGATACCAAGGAGTCAGATGGCCTGCGGGAAGCTACCGAGGAGGAAGTCAGAGCCGTTCTCTCAGAACAAGAGCTCAATAGATGGAAGTGGCTTCGCAGAAAGCGCGATCTCGAACGTGATCCCACCATGATTCATTGTCCGATGGAATTCTGTCAGGAGCCCGTTCCGAAACCTAAATCCGACAAGCCAAGGACAGGCGACGCTGAAGAGGATGATTCTGGATGGGCACGGCTTCGCACTTGTCATTCATGTAGTTACTCTTTCTGTGCTTTCTGTAGACGCACTTGGTATGTGACCCTCTATTCCCGTCTGCGTCCCAATCGTTCTGAATCCTTCCAGGCACGGGCCACACACACCATGCCCACTTCCTCTCACTTCCAAATTCATCATAGATTATCTCTCAGCCCCTCCCGAGTCCGCCGAACGCCATGCCATAGAACGCCGATACGGTCGTACCAACGTTCTCAAGCTCGTCAGACAGCATGATGAAGAACAGGAAAATAGAAAGTGGATGGATACCAGTACGATGGCTTGCCCTGGATGTGAAGTTCGAGTCGAGAAATCCCAGGGGTGTAACCATGTACGCACTATTCTATTTCGTCTCCCGACGTGGCCTCTTCTCTGTTCACCGCACATTGCATCCTAACCAACACCTGTTCTTCACCGCTAACCATACAGATGACCTGCTCCAAATGCGGAGCCCACTTTTGCTACCGCTGCGGCTCAAAGATATCTGCCGCAGATCCTTATCAGCATTTCTCGACCCCGCATACACCTTGTTTCTCGAAATTATTTGACTTTGTGCCGAGTGCGGAAGATGAGTGGCAGCCAGTAGAAGGTTTTGAACTCATTTGATCGAACATATAGCAGCGTTGCCTGTTTATAGGTATAGGTAAATGTGAAGGACACAGGCTATAGAGATTCCATTTCATGATAAATCATAGACCTAGTCCAGCGCAGGCTGCGAGATGCAAGAATATTACCTAGACGATCAAGGTAACTCAAAGGCGTTCAACAATACTTACAGACGTTATGAACCAATGACAATTTTCACCCGAAGGCAAGTGAGCGCCGCGCCTGGGCAATACAACATGTCATCATACTCAAGTAGTGTTACCGCAACCCCAGCTTTCCAGTGACTCCGAGCCGTAATATTACAGCTAAGTTATTTGCAAAACTGTAGGCCGCATTCTCGTTCCTTTGACTTAGCATTTTTGCTTAAGGACAAACAGCGCTAACCCTAACGCAGACTATCTACGCGATTTAGAGGGTCTATTCACCCATTCCCCAATTGGTATTGCACAGGCAGTGGGTCAGCTCAGCAATTCAACGGTTCGAATTGTTTGCAATTGACAACTGCTTCAAGACGGGGATCAAGAACATGTCCTCACCAAATACCGTGTAGATAGTCTGCATTGCTAAGGGTTAGTTCTATTTGTCCTCACTCCGCCTGGAAACAAAAATCCTAAGTCGAAATATCGGAAATTCGGTCTAGAGTTTTGCAGGTACAGTAGCTGTCAATTCAGGTTCCGAGTTCCCGTTTGGCTTTGGGAGTGCGCCTTTAGTCAAACTTGCGCCGAGGCGGAAGCTTAGTTGGTGCAGGCTGTATCAAATGCCCCCTAGGTAGATGCCGCTCCTTGATCTCTTTTCACCCCCAATCTCCCTCGACGAGATCTAGGTCATGATATCTTCTCTCAACCCTGGCTCTCAGATTGGGCATTCGAAGGAACGAGTTGCCTGACCAACCGATCATCAGTTTACACGTCGTCTTCCAAGATGTAACCTGGGCCAACATGAATACAGTCGATATCTTCGTCTTTCTTCGCAGGGACGATGGCAGGTTCAAGTTCAGTGCTGATCAATGAAACTCGTTCGCCGCAATTGCAGTCAACTCCGTCCTAATGCATGCCAGCTGCAGGTACTTATAACCCATACTCACTGATGGTGTATACAATTTTGGATTTCCCAAGTTGGTTTGCGGGGATTATAGGTATTAGGTCGGATAATACCGAGGTACATACCACCAAAATAGGAAATTATATTAATATCGTGTGACACAACGCGCGCTGTGACTGTCGCGTTCCAGACGGTCGACGATGATATTTCTACCAGGCAAGCTCGGAGCCTAGACGCATTCCTCAGATACAATCGATGGAGAGAGCGCACTCTGTTTACGCTCTCGTGCGCCTTCTCAAATCGCCAAATGACCCACCGTCTCCAGGACCTTTCAAAATTGAGATAGCCTCTCAAGCTTGGTCAGATCCCTCCTTCCGCGCTATGAGCAAGGGCGAAGTGATCGGGGAATGGACGCTCACACAACTCGGGCACGCGGGAAAGTCGAGAAAAGAAAAGGATCCAAATTCCGTCCTTGATCCCATCTCAGACCCAAGATATTGGATTTTACTCGCCAGCGTACTTACCACCCCATCACCGACAGCCGCACGGCCCGTCAAGACATGGCTCCTCCCCCATTTAAATCGATTCCCGCTAGATCTAATCGTCGTTGAGCTGCTCGGCCTTCGCTCGCCGCTGGTACACGTCCCAGCTCGAACCGCCCTCGCTGTTCTATGGCCGCTGGCGGATAGGAAAATGACTGCTGACACACTTGAAGTCTGTCTCGGTGCCGTTTTCAACGTTTGTATCGAGTGGGAGCGTGTGGATGAAGATTTAAGGTGGATATGCTCGACCGTTATTGCATCATACAGGTACGCGCTAAGCAATGCGGGGTACAAGAAAAAAGTACGTCTCATATTCAATTCCAAAGTCAAGGTTTTGATGAGAGCACGGAACTAATGTTCCTACGATCACACAGTTGTACAATACATTTCTCGAAAATCATCTATCCTCCTGGCTTCACGCCGTCTGCAACAGCCTCCATGTTTGCCCCCCACATGCAAAACAGCTCCAGGACAGTCTTTACGCTGTGGGGATCGATACCCTGTTCTCTCTCGATGCTCTGAAACAACCTCTCGACATAGTTTTCGATGCCTTGTCTTCATCCCCGTCCCTCGCCTCCTCGTATTTGCCTGTTCTCCCAAAGCTCCTCACATCCTTCTTAAGTGCGACCCACAAACACAGGTCTACGCTCTTCCCCGCTTCGAATAACGCCCTCGGTGGGAAGGAGGAATTGAGGAAAAGAGGGATATATTTCCTTAGGAGGTGTTGGTCCTTAACCTGGGGTCCTATTACAGACTCGCCGAGGGAGATCCAAGTCGAGAAGTTAAGATCTATGGTTAACATTCTTGAGGTTGTAGAGAAGGAACGGCTTTTTATTGCCCGCTCCACCATTGGCGCGAATCAGGATGCCACAAGGGATGATCAGAATGGAGAAGCGACGTTGAGGGACGCGAGGGAGATGGCAGTTGATGTGTTGGAAAATATGCATATGTCTGCTGCAGGTAAGTGGACCAGCTACTTGGTTTTCGTGCATATATTGACGTGAACAGACAATCGAGCGGAATTGGTCGCCCTTTCCATACAGATTCTGGATGTTCTCGTCCGAATTGAATACGACCTCATTGGAGGTGTTTTGGAGAGGATGCTAGCCGCCATGATTAATGTAAGTCACTCGTCCACGCCCTCTTGCGATTTTCAACATCCTTCCCTTCAGATCCCCTCATCACTCCGCCACCTTACAAAAGAACCATCATCGGTACTACTTTCTCACATCCTCGAATATCACACAAAGACGCGCACAGTGCACACGTACGCTTTGGTACTTCTCCGTGCTGCAACTACTTCCTCTCGGACCGCTTCAACCTCATCATCACCGTTGATTGGTGCCTTCCCTCTTCCTTCCCACCTCGCTGCCCTCGCCCGTGCTCTCCGCACATATCTGACACCTACCCAGACGCTGACTTTGGGGCCTGCTGTACTTCACGCAGTCGAAAGTGCTCTGAAGGCTTATCGGGATGTGCAAGAGAATCCTGATAGGATTACCAAAAGACGAAAGGTCGACGAAGCCACGGGTGCAATGAGCCAAGAAGAAACATTGATTTTTGCTTCAGTTCGAGCGTTCTCTTACACAGGACGCATTGCGGGAACAATTCTGTCCAATTTACCCGCGATTGCGTATCTAGAAGACGGAGAATTTTCGTTGGGACCTGTATGGGTCGATGTAGGAAAGTTGGGATGGGACGTTGTATGGAGCTGTTTGAGGGAAGAGAGCGGGAAAGGCAGAGAAACCACAATGTCGCAAGGGAAAGAGGGCAAGAAACGAAAGCATGCCAACGAGACAAGTACTCTCCGCTCAGCCTTGCCTCACACGATGGCGTCTGTTGCCCTCAAGCTTCTATACGACGTCCGTGCTCGAATGCCTGCTCTGCTCGGGGACTGTGATCGCCTTGAAGATACGGATGTGGAAACATTAATAAATATTTCACGAGATAAGGGCACGGAGCCGGAACTGGTAGTTGACATTGTACGTTGGCTTGTCCACCTTCATCCTGGCCTTTGCCAATCTATGACTCTTACTAGGCTCGAGCGCTCTTCTGGCACATTTGGTATCCACATGGTCGTGGACTCCAAAGTGACGCACAATACCAGTTGATCCTAACCACAACGCTCAACGTCCTCACTGACCACTTCTCTGCAAATTCACGATGGGACGGTTTGTCAGCATCGGTCACCCGCGGTAATTTGGGTCTCGCACTTCTGTACGTCTTGATGGAAAGGTGGATCAATATCCTTGAGTGAGCCCGTGGTCTTTTAACGATGGCAGTGTGGAGGTGCTTACTTTGTTGGTCCTGCATAGTGCGCTGAGTTCGACTGAGAACCTGGAGAAGCTTATCTCGTTGTTACTTACCATCCCAATTGATCTTCCTGACGAAATTACCAAGAAAGACGACACAGAGTCCCGGCTCCAACGAGACCATCCCATCATTACAGGGCGTAGCATTCTTCTTGGTGTCCTCCGAAATGCACAGTTCTGGGAACTACATAATATACGAAGTACGTCATTCTGCCGACTATGTCCGCGCAACCTGACTCTAGTCGATAGCCGTGTTCTTGTCGTCCTTACTGACTTCCACTACTCCTCTCTCCTCTTACCCCTTGCCCGTCTCCGGGTCTGAGGTACCTCCATCTATTGACAACGCATCTCAGATTGAGCTTGCTCGTGCGATTGACATATACAGAATTCTCCATTATACTCCTGTGGAATACCTCACTCGCTCCGTTCGTGGCGAATTGGTAAAAAGAGCAATTGCTGCTGACGCCTGCATTTGCGCCGCTTTGCGGAGCGCGAGCGGACAAGGGAGCACAGGAGGGAACAAAGAAAAAGATGATAAAAGTAAATCAAAATCACGGAGGAAATCGCATCCCGAAAGCTCGGATGACAGCACTCCAGCGGAGGAGCTAGAAAGATGGACTCGCCGACTGACTTTCGTTCGCATCTTCTTGCAACGCATGAGCACATCGAATCCCACTGTGAGTTCGTTGGTTGGTCATTTTCGCTCGATATGCTCAGCCAGTTCTTGTGCGAAGACCTCCTGGGCTTTTACCAAGCATTTACTTCACCCGCCACTGCTCTTGTCCTCCCCTCCCGAGGCACTCAGGAACGTTACCCTCGATTTGATACACTCTCACCTTGTGTACGTCCCGATTTCCACCCTAGATCCAGATGTTGACAAGAGTCATCGTGTACCAGTACCTTCCTCCAATCACGAGACTCAGAAGCAGCAGCGTCCATGTCACATGTGATAGCCACGCTTATAGGAGCCAGTCCATTTTCTCAGCCCGACTCTCAGGAAACGTGGCCGCACGTCCTCATCCAGTCAAGCATCCTCAAGCTTGTTGAGTATTTAAGGGCAAACTTCACCTCCGTTAGGTACGTTCCCTATTGGTTTATCATGTTCGCTATATGGATATCTCTGCAGTTTGTCAGATGAGGTCGTGCCGGCGCTCAAGACTCTTCACGACACTCTGGTTTCCGCTCTCGTGCCGCTCGCGAACAACATTTTGGAAAGAAATATCATAGCAGCCGAAGACTTCCCTTCGACCAGGAGAATCAATGCATGGTCTCGTTTGTTGATATTGTCACGGTGGCTAGGAATCGATTGTATGTGTGCCAGACCATGTCACCCTGACGCTGCTGGCTCACTCTCTTGTGGCTCAAGCTGTCAAGATTCCATTAGGGTCGAAGCTGGCTGCGGCAATGCTGCACAAGGATGGACCCAGCGGAATGGACCCTGAGCTCTGCTCTGCTGTCTTCGCGCTTCTCTTCGAGGAACTTTGGTGTTCACCTGACATTTCACATCACGTCTATCTTGACCTCTTGGTAATTTTCTATGCGGTCAATGGCGGCGACCGGGATTCTGAAGGTGTGTCCATTCTTACAATCTCATATTCTGCATTTTTAGTCTATCATATAAGTGGAACGCCTTCTCGATGCTCACGTTGGACAAGCCTTGAAGAAGTTATCCGTGGGCGACTTTTCCCGATTGCTCGATGTCTTGGTAGAAACTATCGGGGAAGGTGGACTTAGGGAATGTCAACGCGAACGCCTGATACACTTCGCAACGGTCTTACTACATGACGCACCCCAAGGTCGGCTAGAATTAGTTCCCAATCTTTACATCTTGCTCATAAGCCCATGTCGCAGGCACGCTCAAGGTTGTTCAAAACTTTGCGACCCGATGCTTCAATCTGTTCACTGGTCGAGAAGAGTTCTACCGAGGTTCATCGCGTCTTAAAGTGCACTATCTTGAATTTATGGCGAAGCATTGCTCTGATCGAGTCAGGGATTCTGTTTGTCCTTCCTGACTATCGCTGATATTTTATCATAGCCCGCGGCCATTCGCTCGGTGGACCTCGGGAGTATCTGGTCACTCCTCAACAAAATACTATCCGGCTCTTCTGAACACGACGCCACGACGTCGTTCACCATTTTCCATCACATTATCAATATCATTGGTGCACTGATTCGACTGCGACGTGACCTCGTCGTGCACACACTTCCTCACCTTGGTCTTGTCCTTCGCCAGCTGATGATGTTAACTCGAAGGATCCGTCCTCAACTCGGTGCAAAACAGAGCAGAATTGTCACCGATACCTTGCCGTCGTGGATATCTTCCTCGCAACCCCTATCCATCGATGAGTGTCGGGCTCTTGCCCGTCTCCTCACCTCGTTCACCACCAAAACGGTCCCGAGAACGCATATTCATTCGTCTACTGAGACCCAAAAAGCAGAATCGCTCGCCAACCCATTTTCGAAGCACGCCCAATACGTTCTCGTCGCGTACATCGACGCGTTCAACGATCAGCTATGCGTCATGAGCGCGGAGATGAGGAAGGAGCTCGAGCCTGGGTTATTCGCACTGTGTGAAATTGTGGGGGAACATAGTCGGGATGCTTTGATGGTATCCACATTGGATTCGGGTGGAAAAACGATTATGAAGGCGCTCTGGAAAGAGTATGAAAAGCAGCGATACGTCGGGAAAGGCTAATGTCTTCAGCTCCATTCGGCGAGGACTTTGTTGCCGTTCAATCCCCAATCGTCGACGCACCTTATCGTATGTCACCGAGCCACAAGCGTGCTATCAAGTGCCCGCCCTCGATTGACTAGATACCATAACAAAATAATTCACTTCGACAATAATACAAGCATACCTCCGCAATTTACTTTGGCTTCTCCCGCGGGTTGGATATGGTGACAAACAATCTAGGTTTATCTCAGTTTCGGAAGCAAACGGGACCGATGATCTACGTGGGCTTGGTGGCCTTGACATATACATCTGCGAAGGGGTTCCGCTTCTTAGCTGGTGCCTTGTCAGGTGTCCAGCCGGCCTCTGCCTTCTCCGCCTTAAGCGTCCTCATGAGGTCCAAGAAGTCTTCGACCGCCTGAGGCGAGCTCTGGATGTGCAACACGATACGCGACCCGTTTAACTTGATAGGTTTCTCCAGCGCACCAGCACGCTCAACGACCTCCCAGTATTCCACACCGATCGTGGACGGGTCATAGAACAGCTAGGGGTCCCAAAAGGTCAGAAATATCCCGAGAAAGTAAGTGAGCGACCGACGATGCAAGTTTCGGCGGGACTCAGGATCCCGACTCCAATGTCCTCCAGACCCTGTTGCATGCGCTTAGCGAGCGCGTGAACGCGAGGAAGAAGGGGGAAGTTGTGCGTGAGTGCGTAGGCAGCACAACCGACCAGGTAACCCGTCTGGCGCATTCCACCACCAAAGAGCTTTCTGAACCACCGTGCTTTGGTGATGAAGGCCTTGGGACCAACCAGACATGTTCCGATGGGCGCACCTGGAGGGAAGTCATAAGCACGACAGGGCAGAGAGGAAAAGACCGGAGTGCCTCACCGAGACCCTTGGAGAGGCACAGGCTGACGGAATCAAAGGGGTCGCAGATCTCTTTCATAGCCAGTCCGGTCTCTGCGGCAACGTGCCAGATTCGTGCACCATCCAAGTGCATGATGATGTCCCGTGCATGGGCATTCTTCGAGATCTCCCAAACGTCCTCCTGGGGGATGATGGTCCCGTTGAGCGTGTTCTCGAGCGCGATAATTCGCGTCGGCGCGCTGGGCAAGGATAAAGTGAGATGCGTGCTAGAGCCGGGAAACACGCCTTACACATGGACGTCGGTGCCAGACACGATACGTGGCTCGATGTCTTCCCAAGTAAGATGGTGTCCTAAGAGGGATATGAATATCACTTGGACGGGCCACAATCATCTGAACACACCGTTCGCAGGGAAAATAGGGATGCTGTTAGCCTGTGAGTGGAACGCAGCACCACCAGCCTCCATACTAATTACATCCATGAGTCGCACAACCCAAAAGCGAGCTCTACAAACGACTGGTGACGCTCACCGATAGATGTGAGAGCGGGCATCATTGATGATGGAGTGAGGTGGTTGTTGCAAGTGAGTTCGTATAGCGATCTGGTTGGACATCGTCCCGGAAGCCATGAAAAGACCGGCCTCCTTGCCGGTTATCTTGGCGATGTGGGCTTCGAGCGCTGCGGTGGATTGGTCAAAGTAGACATCGTCACCGAGCGAGGCACGGAGTGCGTATTCATTCATCTCCTTCGTCGGGACTAGTCATCCGCGGTTTAGCCCATCGTTCGTCGCGTATGAAGATAGTACATTCGGATTTACCTGTGATCGTGTCGGCTAACGAGGTAGGAGTACTCTTCAAGATAGAGCTCGCTGTATCATGACAATGGGAACTTACAGATAAAGGCTCTCGATATTTCCTCGAGTTTGGCAGCATTGTCTTTCTCTTGGTTCTTGGTAAGGATGTCGCACTTGACCTCGTCAAAGAGCTGGGAAAGTCTAACGTTGGTGCCAGACGGCATGGTGGATCAGTGTGGATCATAGCTGGCACACGACTGTGTATTTATACACGAAGTTCTGCGGCTGGGAGGGGGAGTCACGGTTACGGAACTCCGGGAAAACATCCGAAATGGAATCGGTTATCGCTGCTCTTATGGCGGTATGTATGATTGCCAGTCGTGCATAACTTCGTTTGATTCTTTCGTTCAAAACACTCGTCATACTTTTTCGTGAAGAACATCATGCAAGTCGTATATGCAAACGAGTAAACAGCTTGGTCGGAATGGATGCAAATCCCCATGAATGTACCGTGAAATAAGAGAAGGTGGGGAACAAAAAAAAGTAAGGACTCAGAGCTATCCACAAGTCAGCTAAAGTGATGCAAGGATCAACATAAGATGAATAAAATGGATATGATGGCATGGATAACCATTGACAACCCCCCTCAATCGCGCGTCAGACGTGAGATGGCGAATACACCGAGAATCACGGCCGCAAGCGCGCCTATACTTGCAGGAAGCAACAAGTCCTTGGGGATACCCATGACGAGCTCCTGCTGGGGCGGCGGTACATAAACTTGAACAGGGGGTGCAGGGGTCTGAATCGGGGCCACAGCGACGGGTTCTGGAGTAACCACCTCTATCTTCTCCATAGCCTTGGCGTCCTCTTTTGCAGCGGCAGCAACCTCAGCAGCCTTGGCTTCGCTCTTGTCGGCGCCTGCTTCATCCCAGTGTTTACCACCCTGGATGAACAATACTACACGATCCGAGCCAGCAGTGCGTGCGATCTTGACAGCGTCAGCAATATCACTATCGCTCGTGATCAACACGGTATCTCCATCGGCATCCGTGTACGACAACAAAAAGTCTGTCGGGTCAGGTTTGTGGTCTGAATCACCATCGTACGACGTGAAGAACGGATCCGTAACGAGCTTTCCGGAAACGATCTCACGGAGCGTCTCGACGCTGTCATGTCTTGCCTGGAAACGGTGCGTCCGACCACTTGGCGTGCGGAATTTGAAGACATAGGTACCATCGTCGATAGGTACACTTGAGGCTGCGCCTGCGATGCTGGGAACATTCAGTCCACCTCTCCTGCGAGGGTACACGTCAAGAGCAGACTCGTGATCATCATCCACGACAGAAGCTGAGTCGTTGGGATGAACTTCTGAGTGAGGCGACTGTTGAAGGCGAGACAAGTTGTGCGCAGAGGCAGAGTATCCATCGGTCGGGATATGTGAGCCTGAAATGGCGGATTCGGTGTCGTCGTGACCGCCGATAGAGTCGAAGAAGCGACCCCACATTGGTCCACCCTCCGTGTCGACATTCTCACCAGCTGTTTCAGGGGTCATGGCGTTCATCTGCAAAAGTCAGAAGCAGGAAATCACAAATGAGAAGATCGCGGACCTGTTCGAGGGTAGCGTACGTCAGTTTGAGTACGTCAACGATAGCCACCAGCCGTCCATCGGCCTCCACAACGGGCAAATTGAGGTAGTGCCCATCTATTGACAAGCGTTTCAGCGAAAGCTTGCTCGGAACTAGTCAAACTCACTGTGCATCTTCTTGAGCGCATCGTGCACGCTCGTAGTTGGAGGCGCAGTGTCCGGATGAGGAGTCATGACACGGATCACACTGCAAATTCCAGCGTCCAAGCCAGCAGCAATAACCCGAAGCACGATATCCTTGCTCGTGAAAATACCGGCAATCTTGGGGTGTACGCTGTCGGAACCTGGGGAGTTTTCCATCACGCAAACGGCAGTGACTCTACGCTCCTTCATCAGCTTGGCCACCTCACGAACGGTCGTTTTCGGGGTCACGGTTGCGGGTTGTGTACGCGAGTCCATGACTGTCGTGAGATCGGGTAATGCTGTCTTTTCTCGGAGGGCATCTACGTATGCAAGCATAGCAGCTGCTTGCGAATTAGAAGCCATTCCAGGACCAAGCTCTGCCTGTACACCTGCAAGAGCATTGTATAGTTTCTCCGATGCTGACGAGCTGCGTTCGACCTTGTTAAGGGCCTCATGAAAGACCTTGGTAATATCGAGCAAACCGACGACGTTTCCTTCTTCGTTGCAGACAGGCTAAGACAGTTTGGCGAATAAGTCGGAGGAAACGAACCAAAGTTCGGAGACTGACCAAATGACGGAAATGTTTTTGAACCATGAGTTGAAGCGCCTCGGTTGCACTTGTGGTATCACGAGTGACCATCGGGTTGCGGGTCATAATCTGACTGACAGGAGTAGAATGTGGGTCGAGCCCCTCTGCAGTAACCTTTCGGTCTATGAGCGCGAGCACGGGGTCAAGTATAGGAATGACATACTCTGTATGCCAAGTCCTTTGCAGTAAAGATACCGCTGAGACCCTCTTCGTCATCTACGACGAGCACACAGTCTGTACGCTTCGCCGCGCATAGCTGACTAGCTTCCGCGACAGTGATGGTCTCTGGAACGGTGAGAGCAGGACTTGGTTTTAGCGCAGCGACAGTTCCCTTTGCGACTACAGGTTTCGCGGAACGCTTACTGCGACCGTGCTGAAACGTCGTCGAGATTGTACGCTTTCGGGCAAGTTCGGATTCGATTTTCTTGCGGATTGCCTGTATGGGATGGTTAGTGGCCGAAATGAGACTGTGGGACGCGACACACTTCGTCTCGCTTTGACTGCTTCTTTCTGGTCTCCGATACGGAGAGGTTTGACATGGACATGGATGCAGAACTGACGTGTCTTGGCTGTGGGTTGAACTGTGGTGGAAGTGGTGATGCAGAGCGGTCTAGAGATCTGTTAGGGGACGGTGAGTGGGACGGGACGGGTATGCGGGACATGTTCGTTAGAGGTCGAGGTGAAAATGACTGACCCGTGATTGTCTTTCTTTCTTCTGTCTCTTCATCTCGCTCGGCCCGTCCAGAAATACATCCACTTGATTGTCCATGTTTGTCGCAGTGTCGAATTATCCATTTTCGATATTTAAATAAAAAAAACAAAATCTATTCATCTCAATAGAAAAACAGATTCATGATTCGTGATTCGTGAATAATAGGATTGCGACCAAAAAACATGTCGACGGGGTGTTCCATCGTACAGGAAAGCAGAGCGTATCAGCACCGTCCCATCCTGCCATATAGTATCGTCCGGCCAGCCGTTTGCCATCTACTACCCGTCAGCCGATCATTCATCCTTGCCTCTGCTCAAGCACATTCCCTGCCCACTTCGCAGTAAGCTCGCGAGCTTTGCCATACACCACCCCAACGACCGGTGGCAACCCGAGTCGGTCCAAGGTGGTAGAGATACGCGCGTCAGTGTACGACACCGCATCCCGTGTGAACGCGGATTGGTAGTATCGTTGTCGCAAAAAGTGCGCGTAGATGAGTGGTGCGAGGAGTGAGTTGCGGAAAAGAATGGCTCCAAATGCGACCCGCAAAAAGATGACCAATTCAGCAAACGCAACAATGCGCATAGCAGGGTCATAGTTGGCTGGAAGAAACAAAGTTAGCCACCATTCCCTCACTACTTTGACAACATACCTTTTACCCACAACTGCAAACGCTTGGCGAGAGGGTGAGGTTGAGGAGGTCCACCAGCAGTAGCAGGTGGCCCCTGAGGAAGGTATTGAGACATCAACGTCGTCCGTGTAAACGTCAGCGCATGGAAGAGCGAGAACACGAAGTATGGCATCAACGCGACTGTGCATCAAGTTAAGCACCTTCCTAAACTGATCAAACGTAATCCTTACAAGCAACTGGTTTGGATGTCCACCAGAAGAAGGCGAGCAAAAAGTATTGGACATTCTGTGGCCACGTTGAGTACACATCACATTCTCAGACACAAGACTCGCACCTCGTCCGCTGCTGCCTTTTTCACAAACGCAAAGTTAGGTTGGGGGGTCTGCAAGGCACAAGGTGTGAACATCATCAAAACACGCGACCAAGCGCACCGCTCTCACCCCGAGAGATTTGCTGCAAACACGCGGAGACGGTAACGTCAGTAAAAACGCCACGGCGCTACCATACAAAGCATATGCTACTCACTGGCACACGATCGCATAGCTGACAAGCGCTCCCAAGAAGCTCGCTAAGGGAAAGAATTAGCTTGTACCAATCCACTCAGCACAGCAGGACAATACC
>JBBPRG010000017.1:0-42543 GCA_038092895.1 Chalciporus pseudorubinellus | reverse complement strand
AGGGGATTCTTGACTTGGATTCATGTAGCGCAAGTACCTTGCGATTGAAAGCGTGGATCATCGCGGTATCCATCTCGCCCATCATCGATTAGACTCCCTATAGATTATCATTTATCCGAATCAGGGCTCAGGGCTCCGCATCTGAAACGATGCACTGCCGAAGTGATGTTTGAACCGTGCACGCATGATGAATTCGAACCCATCAGGCACTGCCCACCTCTCTAAGGGTCTCTACGGGCCAGCTGGACATCAAACATCTCAGACTTCGGACAGCTACCACGTACATGGATCCCGCGTGTGAATTCTCATTTATACACCATACTTGATCTACTGCCTGTGTTCATTGCTTCTCACCCCAGTCCATAATACGCTCCTGATCTCCTCACCACCGTTGCTGTTCAAACGCCATGACTGCCGCTGCGCCAGCTGAAAAGCCGAAGACCCAGAGGACGTTACCGAAGTTTGAAACTGGTCAGTGCCAAAGCCGGTGGACTCATCAGGTTGAGCTAATAGGCTAGTTATTCACAGGCCCCGACTACGAGATCTTGTATCCTTTGGGCGAGGGAGCTTATGGCACTGTTGTGGCAGCTCTTCACAAACCTTCAGGAAGACAGGTCGCGATCAAGAAGATCCTTCCATTCGATCATACCCTCTTCTGCCTGCGAACGCTACGAGAACTGAAGCTTCTCAAGTTCTTCTCAGAGACATGTGTGAATGAAAACGTAAGTATTGTCTGTTGCTGGCACCGAGATACTTATCATGATCGTGGCGATCTAGATCATCTCAATCTTGGACATTGCCAAGCCACCATCCTACGACGACTTCAAGGAAGTTTACTGTAAGAGCCCGGGCCCTCAGATCGGACTTTGGCATTGAATTTTGGCCAGTCATTCAAGAGTTGATGCAAACCGACCTGCATCGTGTCATACGCACACAAACGCTCTCCGATGACCACTGCCAAGTGAGTTTGCTCCTTCCGACTCTGAGACATGCACCAACTTACTTTTTTGCCAGTACTTTGTTTACCAAATTCTCCGTGCCTTCAAATCTATACATAGCGCAGATATCGTCCACCGAGATCTCAAACCTGCAAACCTATTGCTAAATGCAAATTGTGACTTAAAAGTCTGCGACTTTGGTCTAGCTCGGAGCATCAAGTCGACCGCACCGGGAGCCAAGGAAATCGGTTTGATGACAGAGTATGTCGCGACACGATGGTACCGAGCTCCTGAGATCATGCTGTCGTTTAAGATGTACACCAAGGTATGTTACACGTGGCGATGATAGGCATGCCCGGACGTACTTATACTTTTAAGGCTGTTGACATGTGGGCAGTCGGGTGCATCTTGGCAGAGCTACTCAGCCGGAAAGCACTCTTCCCCGGACGGGATTATGGCCATCAGCTTGACCTGATCCTGGACGTGATAGGTTAGATTCCGTCATAACTCAATCTTCGACGTGCAGCTCACAGCTTGGTTTGATAGGCACACCCACACTAGACGAATTCTACTCCATCACTTCCCGGCGATCACGAGACTACATTCGGGCACTCCCTATCCGCAAACGGAGACCATTCCCCCAGCTATTCCCCAAAGCATCTGCGGATGCTATCGATTTCTTGCAGAAGACACTGGTCAGGGATTCGCTTTTCCGTCTAAAAATAGGCCACTGACATTTCGTTGCAGACATTCGATCCTAAGAAGCGGCTTACCGTCGATCAAGCTCTAGAACACCCGTATGTCTCAGCATATGTACGTGTATTTTCTCCTGTGTTCGCGTTGCTATGACTGACAAACAATTACTGCTCCAGCACGACCCCGAGGACGAACCAAGCGTCGCCTCATTAGACCCCGACTACTTTGATTTTGATCGTTAGTTTCCCCCAATATTTACTCTTCCTTCCTTCGTACTAACGCCCCTGGAACAGTTTACAAAGATGATCTCAACAAAGCGGATCTCAAAGAGCTTCTCTTTGAAGAAATCCAGTCATTCGTTCCCGCTATCTGAACACAATATACCATGAGGTATCAGATAGGCTCCTCGACGGATGGCACCTGATAGTTTATGATCCTCCGATCATTACTAAATTATTGCGCTTGCAAAGTGTAGAATTCGAATCCAATACCGTACAGATGAAAATGAATAGAACTGAGTATTGACTATCAAGCGTTCAAGAGGATAGAATCAACGGGTATGCCCCAAATGAGTCGAAAAAGTTCCAAGAATCAATGAGCTGCGATATCATCCATGATGATATAACTCAAAATCTACCACTCGCCCAGAACCCAGAGGCAACACCTTCAACCCCGAAATCCCCAAACCTCGTATCTCCTTCCAATTCAGTCCCATACATCGTGCGCTTCGCTGGAGGAGCGGGGGTTCCTTGTTCAGTTGCCGATGTTTTGATGGTCGTCAAACCGAGACCTGATGCGACTTCATTGCTCGAGGGAGCTCTGTAAAGTCCACTTGACCCACCAGCTTCGCCTCGGGTCTGGGATCCTCCTGAGGGGGCGCGTCCGCTCGCTCTCGAACTAGATCGAAATGCTCCGAAGCGATCCGAGTGACGGCTACCCGGTCGATCTGGGTTTGCTGCTGGAGATGGGGATGTGGGACGCTCCGGATGTGGGAAGGTTCCCATGACCAAAGGATACACAGCCTGGGCAGGAGTTGATGCAATTGGTACGAAGCTAAAACTGAATGGATTCTGATTCTCAGCGTTGTTCGCAGAACTCGTTGCCGGCGCACTCATAAGCGGAGGTGAGGAGGGACCATAGATGATCGGGAAGCGTTCCGTGGGAAGTGGTGGATCTTCTTCCCTCCCAGAAAAGACAGGAAAGCTGGGACCACGGCCTCGATCAGGCGATTCCCCTGGAGGGGGCTTTGGTGAGGATGTATCCACTACTTCATCTAGCTTTGCCCGCTTATGAACAGGTCGACGGAAACTCCCCTCGTGCTCCGTCTCCGTCTCCTCTTGTTCCACCTCCAAAATGCTATTTGAGATGGAATCTCGGGGGCGTTTACCCAGCATGGAGTGCGGAAAACCAGGTAGGAGCGAACCTGTATGCTTATGCTGTTCCGTGTCGTCGTGTGATTGCGAGTCGGGGTATATGGCCAAATCGATGTCAGATAGATTCTGTGGATGTTCAGAGGGTCCAGAGTCATCGGTAGCTGGAAGGCTACATCTGGTCAGGGTCAAGGACAATGAACGATCTGGTGTCCGACATACGCAAAAGACGGACGGTAAGGGCTTCGAACACGCTTAGGTGTGGAGGGGGGCTTTGGTATCCGAACCGAGTCCTGGACTGTCGTCATCGAATTATCACGAAAGGGCGGCGTCTGTGGTCTCGCGCGGAGGCTTTGGATCTCCGAGGTAAGATTTCGAATTTTCGCTTCGAACGACTCGATCAGAGAAGAGACCTTCTCTGTTAAATCAGTAAGTTGTGCTTTGTGGGAGTCTAGCTCCTGCTGCACAGGGGCCAACTGTATAGAGTATGAACAAGAGTCTATTAGTGATGCGCCATCACTTACTGCTTCGGCAATTGCAGCTTCTATGGGCCTACTGGAAGGCCCGGCCATCATATGTACGTCTGGCTGCGGCAAGTCATTCGCTTGCTCCGAACCCAGTTCTAGTTCTGCTGTATTCGGGATTAATGATATGCAACAGGGGCTTGAATGATTAGATTCTCACGTAAAGATGACCCCGTAGGAACTTCATGTTCTGGTTCTGCAGAGCATTTCACAACCAAAGAGACATTGGATGATTCTTCCGCTCACCCTCTGTAATTGTGGCTTCTGAGGGCCTCGTTGACCTGCTGTTCTTCGCCCTCTTCGCTGTCCGGGATATGCTAACAGACTTGGTAACGGCACGGGCACCGGATCCACCAGCTATTGCAGGACGTCCAACTCCGAGCCTGTACTGAGTTTGTTTGGATTTCCTTGTCCGGTGTGGGGTCGCCTGTTCGGGGGGTTTGAGCTCCGGCGGAGGTTGTTGGAGAGAGGAAGATTCTGCTTCGTTATCGGAATCATGGATGATGACAGAGCTGGTGGATTGACCCCTTGGTCTGGCTCCAGCAAGACTCGGTATTCTGGTAGCAGGTGGCCGTTGAGGTGGCGGGTGGTTGGTCCGGGGTGGTTGTGGTCTTGACATCAGTCAGGGGAGATCAGATGGCGTGAGGCAAGGAAACACATACCGGGATGCATCGAGTAAGAGTTCGATGAGAGCTTCGGTTTTGAGGTTTGCGCGCACGCCGTAGTCCTAAGACATAAGCGGGATGGGATCGAAGGGCTGATCACAGGGGGAGAGAAAGGACGTACTTTGCATAGTTTCTGGATATCAACACGTTTCATAGCCTGGAGGGCTTCCCTTCCGAACACAGGGCCCATTTGGAGCAGGAGTGATGACGGTCAGATTAAAGTGTTGCGGGTTGGAGGTCGGCTTCGTCGTGGTTGGAGTGCAACAGACACAATAAAGCTCCACCAAACAACGCGACATCACATGACCCCAATATAACACCTAACCCCACGTCCGACGTCGGTCACTCCTGGAGGCTGGAAATACCCCTTTGACAGCCTCTGACCTGCTCTGACAGCCTCTGACCTGCTCTGACAGCCTCTGACCTGCTCTGACAGCCTCTGAGTCTGACCCGTCAAGGGCTTCCCGGACATCCGTCCATTAACGACACCAGGTTTTAGACGCCCGGACCTGTCATGTGCACCATGACTCCCGCAACATCCGGCCCGGATAATATTGGGTAGCTCACGCAGAACATCGTGTCCTCACGCGCCCGCCACTTGTCTGTTGCCAATACCGTCATGCCCACCTACACCCTCGCTCAGGTAGCTGCAAACAAAACTACCGCGTACGTCCCAGCGACGCTCTCCGTCTCCAACTCTCACCTATTCCTCCCATAGCTCTTGCTGGGTCATCATAAGAAACAAGGTTTACGATGTCACAGACTTTCTCTTTGTATGATTTTGTCTATTTCGCCGTATATCTCATTCACCTTTTCCAGGACCATCCGGGAGGGCCTCAAGTCATCCTAAGCTACGGTGGACAGGATGCTACTGCTGCCTATGTCCCAATCCATCCTTCTGATGCCCTCGACAAGAACCTCGCTCCCGAGAAGCACCTTGGCGAGCTTGACGAAGCT
Organism: Chalciporus pseudorubinellus; assembly: GCA_038092895.1. NCBI lineage: Eukaryota > Fungi > Basidiomycota > Agaricomycetes > Boletales > Boletaceae > Chalciporus > Chalciporus pseudorubinellus. The sequence goes on along the minus strand of JBBPRG010000017.1, from coordinate 37,393 downwards.
TCCATTCGTGAACTCAGAGACGTGAAGAAAGACAAACCCAAGACCAAGGAGGAATTGCGAGTTGAGGAGGCCGTCAAGATCAGACTTCCTCTCAGCCGAATCATCAACGTTCAGGACATGGAGGTACTCCTCTCTCACACACCTGTGGATTCACACTGTCTTATGCGGATGCCCTGTAGGAAACAGCCAAGAAACTTCTTCCATACAAAGCTCTGGCTTACTACGAGTCTGCTGCAGACGACTCAATAAGTATGCATGCCCCATTTTACGCCTGGTTCGATATCGGTCGACTGACGGAATGTCATAGCACATGCCGAAAACTCTCGTGCGTTCAGTCGTTTCTTCTTCCACCCTAGAATTATGAAGGCAGTATCTGCTTGTGATACCTCATCGACTATGCTTGGTTACAAGACATCCATACCAGTATATATCAGTGGCTCGGCTTTAGCTCGCCTGGGACACCCTCTCGGAGAAGTCAATCTCGCACGTGGTGCCTACAAGACAGGCATCCTTCAGATGGTTTCCACTAATGCGTCGTTGTCATATGGTCAAATCGCTGCCGCTCGGGGGTCTCCCGATAAAGCTATCTTCTTCCAGTTATACAAACACAAGCAGGATGCCTTCGCTGCTAAACGCATCCGGGAAGTCGAGGCACTTGGTTACAAAGCAATCTTTTTGACCGTCGATGCACTCGTACCGTCAAACCGCGAGATGGACACTCGTGCACCCCACTACTTAGAGGACTTCGAGAATGGAGGATTCAAACCCCAAACACCTGACAAGGACGAGGATGGGGAGACGGGTATATTGGGCACAGCTGGCGGGCTTATTATCAACAATGATGTTGACATGACATGGGAGAAGGTGAATAATGTCTCTCCGTGTTCATGTTGAACCCACTTCATGTTTTTCCTCAGACAATACCATGGATGCGAAGCATAACGAAGCTCCCCATAGTTATCAAAGGTATCGCCATCCATCTACTTGTATAAGTGTGCTGAAAACCAGTGCAGGAATCCAGTGTGTTGCGGTAAGTTTGTTTATCATATTGTGACTACTATGTTCTGAGTTCTGGAAGGACGCTGTTCTCGCTGCCGAAGCCGGTTGCGAAGGCATCGTTCTATCTAACCATGGAGGTAAGCTCTCGCCTGCAACCCGCGGCAGCATCTTTAATTCATCTTCCAGGTCGCCAACTTGACTAGTGAGCAACTAGATTGACCTGGATTGATTGAACGCATCGTAATGAAATACAGCTCCCTTCCACCCATCGAATTACTTTACAGGCTTCGCAAGGAACACCCCAAAGTGTTTGCAAAAACTGAAGGTACGTACTACACTTTGCTGCTTCTCTGATTTGTCTGATGGGAGAACTAGTCTATATTGATGGTGGTATCCGTCGTGGCACTGGTCAGTTCGCAAATTACTGAATCGCTGTTCGTGTTCTGAATACCTGTTAGATGTGCTCAAGGCTCTGTGTCTCGGTGCAAAGGCCGTTGGACTTGGTCGTGCTTTCCTCTATGCGCAAAGTGTAAGTCCCACCATTGCTTATGCGCGTAGGCCCTACCAACACCATAGCAGGCGTACGGTGAAAAGGGTGTGGTACATTTAGTGCGTATCCTGCAACGCGAGATCAAGTTCGGCATGGAGTCACTCGGAGCTCGGTCGCTCGACCAGCTTGTACCCGAAATGGTGGGTGCTTATATCTGGAAGAAAAGTTAGCGTCAACTAAGAAACCCACGAACTGCAGGTTGAACGAGTGGATTGGCAGCCTGTGGTACCTGCTAAACTATGAGCAATTTTGCATTTGCAGTTATCCTCATTTATGTGTTAACTGTTGCGCAACCTCTTTGAATACTTGATGCTATTTGCGCTGGCTGTCTGGATTCAGAATCAGGGGGATACCCGATTTAAGATTACAACGTAGTTGATTATTGGGCACGTGATCGCGCCTTCTCCGAGTTCGTCTCGCTCTGAGCCTGATGTTCCTTGGACTTGAACTTGACGGGACTCCTGGGACTCTTCCGTCGATCTCTGGTATCCTTCACCGCAGATTCTAAACAAGCCCTTACAACTCACCCAGAGCTATATGGGATTCTGTCGCAGATGTGGTGACATAGTCACTGGCACGCGTTGCAAGTGTGGTGGCACCGCAGTTGGTTCGTCTGCTGCCCATCAGCCTGTTCAACTATCAAGCTGAGCCCTTCTAGCACCTGTCGTACAGTGGTCGTCCTCTAAGGGTCAGACAACGGACAAGTGGTCACAGACCTATGTCTCTAAAGACAAGTCAACGCGCCCAGCGAGTCAAATCGGCCACACATCCTCCGCATCGCAGCCCCACATTGGTTCCATTGGCTCCAGAACAGAGCTAGATCACAGCATCTCAAACCCTCCTGCCAGCCGCTTCCCTCGTCCTAATTCATCTCGTCATTCCCATTCCCTCTCCAGTCGCATCACTTTACATATCAACTCTGTTACACGCCCTCCTTCCCCTTTGAAGCACCCGCTCGAAGCAGAGGAACGCAGTCCGCCTCCTTCGCCGACTACCCTTGCAGCCGAGGCCGGTATTCTGCAAGCGCCTAACGCCCCAGAGCTTTCTAAAGCATATGGTTCGGTCCTCCAGCCCAAGGAGTCCCTTGCAACATACTCATGCGCAATCTGCTTGACCGAGTTTCAACCAGACGCGACAATTTATCCAGACCCAACCGTATCAGAGTCTTCTGACCGGTTTTTATGTCGACCGTGCTTCATCGTGAACGGCGGATCGAAGGGTGATTGTCCGGTCTGTCATAGATCTGTTCTCATTTTGAAGAGCGAAGGAGGTTTCGTCGAAACATCTGGCCGTGTTTGGCACAAACAGTGTTTCAGATGCGAAAACTGCCACAAGTACATCGGTGGTACTCCGATGGTTGATTTATTGGGTCACCCCTCCTGTGCTGACTGCTTTGATACCTGCTTGAAGCGCAATAGCACGCCAAAGAAGTCGCTTACATCGTCCAGCTCAGACAAAGCCAACTTCCAGACACCAATATTTGACGATCCAAAGAGCCGAGGAGGTAGTCCTGCAATCGACGAACTAGAACAAAGACTTGGTATAATGAAGAGTAGAGAAGGGAGTCCTGTTCTCGAAGAACTTACACTGCGACTCAATGCAGTCCTGAATCGCGTGCCGAGGGATTCCTCGCCGTCGATGTCACCCTCGTCGCGTCATCTCAATAAGGATGAACTTGAGAACAGCCCACTTACTCACCACGTGCTGAAGGGCAAGAGGTTGGCCACGGCCGATCCTGTCGACAGTCTGTCGGACGCAGATTTTATCAGCGAAACGAAGACACCAACCCCTCGTCGAACATATGATTCGGATAGTCCGCTCCGCACCCGCACTCGCACTCCTTCATCAGCGAGACCCTCCATGGACGCGATAGAGGAGATGAAGAGTCGCTTCATGAGTCAAGTCACTTCATCGCCCGTGTCGCTTGCGGATTCAACTTCCTCCCCTGATTTATTCTCGAGTTCCCTATCTACAACTTCACCGGCGTCTACTCCATCACGGATTCCTCGCATCTCCAGAATAGGTGGTTCCCCCGCGCTACGACATGCTGTGAGCACCTCAAGCTTGCGATCCTCGAGGATCTCGTGGACACCTTCCACTCCGGATTTGATCCCAGACATCTCAGATACGCTAACTCAGTCATCAGGACCCTCATCCCCGCCAGCGTCTAGCTCTCAACTCCACCTTGGCGATTTAGTTGGCAGTCGCATGGAACCCACACCTCTTCCGGATGTCCCTTCAGAACGCCCTGCACTGGTAGCCCCTAAACCCAGGGATTCCCTCAGCAAATCTTCTATACCGATTGCTACTCTTTCTCCCCGTTCCCTCTGCGCGAAATGCGGCGGGTCATTGTTTGTTACTGGGGGAGATGGTCGATTTGTCACGGTTCCAGAATTGAGCGCTTCTGGACCTCCGAAAACCTATCACACCGAATGCTTTCGCTGTGCCTTGTGTGACGGGCCTTTCAAAGAAACGGCCAGCGGGCAGGCAATCTTCGTGCGAGGGGAGGGAGGGGCATGTCACATTGAGGTCCGTCCTTTGATTCCACTGGAGACGCTTAGGGACTCACTCCGCAGTGCAATAGTGCGCACCGCCAGAGAAGACGCAGATCAAATCCACAGCCGTTTCTAGCCCAGTTAAATCAGCCTTTCCTGATTCCATTCACAGCCCGCCTCTCCTGCCGCTCACTAACACCATTCCAACGACACCAAAGATACTTGCTATAGGCACTACCCACACCCAACCGCTGAAGGGGTCACCCACTGTGGGTACCAGTCCTTATTCCTCTTCCCGGTATGAACGACTGCCTCCGTCGGCACCATTCCCGTCATCATCTCGATTCGGCAGCTCGGCAGCTTGCCCTGGATGCCAAAAGCCGGTATCTCCAATGGAAATGGGCGTTGTTCCTGGCCCTCAAGGGTCAAGGTGGCATTCTGCTTGTTTGGTTTGTGGGGGGAAAGGCGCAGGAAAAGGTAGGCGGGATAGGTCACAACCGGGGTGTGGTAAGAGGTTAGACTCTGCTGCGAAGCGAGATATGGAAGGTGGTGTGTGGTGTAGAGAGTGTCTCGTGAGTAAACATCACTTCGCGTCTGATCGCCCGTAAAATTCACATTGACTTTGATGAAGCTCTTGCTTCCCTTACACATGCGAACCTCTCAAGTAGAGTCACCAATCAAACCACTCACACAGTCATTCACGGGCCGTAGCGCAGGCGGCGGGCCTTTCGTTGCCCCTCAGTTCACAGGAACAACCACAATCGCGCGCCAATTCACTGGACGCGGGGGAGACGCGGGCATCGCAAGGCAGCTTACCGGAGGAGCTCTAAGCCGACAGGTCACTGGGAGTCCAACGAAGCAAATCGGACTGGCCACTCCCCGTCCACGACCGAAGAGCGTGATTGGCATGAGAAGCGGTAAATCTGTCGATGAGGGTAGGGGGATGTTTTTAGTACGACAGATGACTGGAGGGGGTGGATCATTTGCCGTATGAAATATAGGGGATATCTGGCGAAGTTGTAATTCCACCGACATGTCAACTTTGTTGAGATTATGGAGAGTTGTTATGGATGCACATGGAGGTGTGTAACCAGGCGTGGCGGCAGTTGCCAAGATCTGCATGTGCACAAGGGATTGGCGTGAGACTAGTTCCTTTCCAGAGACAACGGGGCATTGACGATCACCACCAACCAGCTCGTATTTGAAAACATTGCCGCTCACATGGATACCACACCGTCGTCAAGCAACTGGCAAGAAAGATCTGCATTCATTATGCCGATAAGTTACAATCTCCGGAACATAGGATGTGAATCATTTGGTCTCCATCAACTTCACTTTCACTTTTCCCAGCTCTCACCTGGAGGATCGGACGGCGTGGTGCAGTTCTGAATCACCCACCCAAGGCTGCCCTGAGCCCTCGGTAGCCGTCAGACTCAAGCTGTACTAATTCCCCAGTCCATTCCCACTTTTAGAGGTCATCGATTGTACCGGAGGCTGTCGAACATACAGTTGCATTCGTTTCCTGCGGGAACGACTCCTTTCGTTTTCAGCACTTTCCCTCATGGCGTCCAATCCTTCCCTCATATGCAGTCCCACATCTAGCCAGTACACCTTCGCCTATTCTCTGGTATGGAGTAACAATTGCAAGGTGTGTGTTCAGTTGTCCCCCTTGTCAAAGCTAGCACTGAAAGTAGCAGGTCGCGGAACTACTCTCGGACATCCCTTTCATATCTGTGGGGATCCTAGCGTTTGGTGTGTCAGTATTATTCTTTGTCTTTCAAAGGGTATCCTTGTGAGTGAAATAGTTCAAATTATATTGTTTTATACTCAATTTTCTTGCAGATCTGCAATCTGGCTCTATTTTTCCGCCTTGCTTGCTTTCGTTGCCGTGATGTTGGACTTGGGTCAAACCATTGCCAATGAGATGGGCGTCGGGGTCACTTCTTCAACCGCCTGGCAGTTGATAAGAGCCAGGGAGATTTTACTTGCCTTATCAATCGGATTTCGCTTTCTGTTCTACTGGTCATACGCTGCTGAGCCACCTCGCAATGCCTTGCCCTCCGAGTCAACGCCCCCCACCAGAATCTCTGGCAATTTTCTGATCCTAAATTCCAGCGATGAACCTCACGGTGCAACCTGGATTCGCTGGGGAAGGCCGGGCAGATTGCTGAGAATTGCCTTACTGGCAGCCATTGCAGTCATCATAGCCCTGCAAATAATCTGGCGTGTGGTTCCGCAATTCCACCGCTATAGCAACGTGTACGCGGCTGACGCCGCATTGGAATTGCTCGTGTCATCTTTCCTTGTCTTGAAGCTTCTGCTGAACACGATCACTCCCAATTCCCCCGATGGCGTGCCCGTCCATACACTCGGAGAGTGCCTCATACCTTTCTGTGGACTACTCATGAATATCGCTATTGGAGTAGGGAATCTCCTTTGTTGTGAGTGGTCCCACTGGTTTCGCCCTTCACGAAATCTCACATTTCACCCAGTCGCTTTCACAGAGTCCACTGTCGGTCGTCTACTCCAATCCGTCGAAGCCTATATCATTGTTGTTTTTGTTGTGGTAATCGCTCTTCTCAGACATCGCAACCTTCTTTCCACCGCATTCCCCAAACGACTAAAACACAGAGCCAGCAACTTCAGGCTTCCAGATCCTCCTCGCGGTTCTATATTCCGGGTCACCCCTCCTCTCGTCGAAACACCGCGCATGTCGATGATCGCTGGCACAACTTCAAACAATGTTTCAACTGAAGAAACGTTGCGTCGGTCAGCACGTTATTCACTGAGCCGGGTCTCGTCATGGGCCGCTGGCAAGGTTCCCAGAAATCGTTCGGATGACGATAGCGAAAAGGTCAAACTTTGGAAGCAAAGCGATGCCGAGGAAGGGAAAGTGGACCCTCCGTACACCGGAAAACTTGTGGATACGAAACTGCGAGCCAGTCTCATGTCTTTGACTGACGAACCCAAAGAATGGGTAGAGCTCGTACACGACGCCGATGCTTCTCATATGTCAATCATGGCTGCCCTTGATGCGCAGTCGGCAATCGCACGGTCGATGGAAGGCTCTAGCAGCATCAGTCAAATCATATTTGCACCCCAGGCGGATGTTACCCGACGGACGGCACCACGTCAAATTCGACTTAAAACGACTCCGCCTGCGTCCATCGTTTCACCGAACACATTGGTCGTGAAAGATACAGGCGTTGGAACGGTGCCAGAAGTGGAGGAGTCGCCCATTCATGCTCTTGACGGTATTCGGTCGGTTGGAGACGCGTCAAATGATTCACAGACGTCGCTGGATGAACTTCTGCGACAGCAGAACGAGTTGGAACAGAGCATAGAGGCGCTTAAATTGTTTTCCGCGAGAGCGTCCAGTTCAGTCCGGAGTCCCGAAAGTGCTGAGTTGTCTCGACTTTCGTCATCCACCAGTCGCAGGACGGCTTCTGACGTCTCCTTGAGCAATTTCCCCGTCCCTCCATGGATGACAAACCCAATACCGTCGCTTCCTGCGTCTCTCTCGGCCTCCATGTTGCGTACTCGAGGGGATAGACACTTCCACATTGCTGCCACACCTGCTCTGCAATCCGCCGTCAGCGAGGCTCCTTCATCTCTCCCCGTGATTTCACCCACCCCCGTTGACATCCCAAGTACTCCCATTTCTGATGGCGTTCCGTACTCTCCTCTTGGAGATGACAGCGAATCCCTGTCTGCAGCAGCTGGAAGATCTCCTCGGTTTGATTCCGGGGGGACACAATACAATGTAACATCTTTCATCGGCGGTAAGCTTTGCCTACTCAGTATAAATATGTTCATTCTAATAATTTTGTAGGTCTTGCGCTACCTTGCGAGTCCGCAGCAGAAAGTACTGGGAAGCCTTCGTCCACTCAGACTGAATCCAATGTCTCGGCGACCCAAAATAGTCCCAGCCTCGAGGTGAATCTACAGCGCACACAACTCATGCCACCACCGCCACTGGAAACGATGCCAGCGCCACCAGCTCAGGCTAGGTTTTCGCTTCATGCCGGCTACGCAGGACCGCTTCAAGGACAAAGTGCCGCGAATGAGCCTGCGTTGTTCCTGCAACGTCGAATTAACCAACAGATCATACCCTCCTTGACGATCACCCCTTCCCCTTCGCGGAGCCGCCTTCATATCGTGACGGCCCCCATGGAGGATGACATGTTGAGGTTACCAACGAAGCCTCGAACTACACGAGAGATCAGCTCGGATAGCGGAGGTGCAGAAGGAACGAGTGATAGACCTCGGAAAGTGTTCGGACGGCCGAGACCTCCCCCTCTCGTTATACAATCATGTTCGGACTATCGTCCTCGCGCACCGCCGGCGCAGGATGCCGGTGGATAACTGATTATTTGTTAGCTCTATTACATCGCAGTGCGACGGTTTGTTATGCAAAATGCATATTACAGTAGTTATAATATACGTTGGGCAATCACGTGTTTTCCTTTATCCATGACGTTGCGCTAGACCCTTGGAATGAGGATGGCTGTGGGTCTCGGTAGCATGTTACACACCCTCTCTTCCTCCTACTCCCATCATGTCCTCATTTCCCGACTACTACGCTATCCTCGGCGTACCCAGAGCAGCCTCTTCAGAAGAGATCAGGCAAGCCTACCGAAAAGAGTCCCTGAGGTGCTTTGACTTTGGCTGGCGCTGCCAATAAAACGTCTGAATCACTCAAATTGTTATTGTTTCAGGACGCATCCAGATAGATTGACAAAGGCTACTGACGCTGAAAAGAAGGTTGCCACAGAGAAATTCCAGGTGGTTCTCGCTTCCCCAAAAATGTGTTCGCGGTGTCAATGACTAATGGATCCGCTCCCCACTGTACAGGCAGTTGCGGATGCCTACTATGTCCTCTCGGACCCAGTCCGAAGGAAGGAATATGACACACTTTATTCTTCCAAGGCTCAGACGGACAAGAGTGCCGACCCAAAGGCGTCGTCTAACTTCTTCCGTCAGTTTGCGAGTATGTTTAGCGGCCCAGCCCAGAACAATGGTGACAATCAAAGACCCGACGCTGAGAATGTCTTTGCCGACGTTTTCGACGAGGTATGTCTCAGCGTTGAACTGAATCATTGTGTGTTTACGTTTGCCAGCTTCTCCGCCCTGAGGTGGAGCGGCACACCCCATTGTGGTCATACCTTGGCGCTGCATGCGGTGGAGGCGAGTTCGTCCAGCACATGAAGCGATACACCCCTCACTTCTTTCACAGGTCTAGGTTTCATCGTGGCGAACGTACCAGGTCTCATGCTTGGTGCGTTTGCTGGCAATCGGCTAGGCGCGGTTCGAGACGCAAAGGGTAAGAGTGTCGCTGCGGTGTTTTCAGAACTTGGGTCGACACAGAAAGCCGAGGTATGTTTATCTCACTTCAAGTTGACGACCAATGATCGGACTAAAGGGTGTGTTTTTAGATTCTCCGCGCACTCGCGATGAAAGTGTTGGGTTCTGCACTGTAGTAAATTGATCTGGTCTTTGGCTTTCTTTTTATCCGGTTCCTTGATTCCTGAAATGATCTCGAGGACATGATCCGTTATTTACGTTGGATAGTGTGTACTTGTAGTGTCCTGCTCACCCTTTCATGATGTCACAATTTCTCACATGGATTGATGTCTGCCACTCTCTTGTGCAAACAATCCTTGCCAACACCTTGCAGTCATGGTAAAGCATGCTGCTGAGCAAGACCGTGATCCTCGCCGTTAGTCAACAATTCACAGCTTATAGACGACTGACATGAAGGCGATCGATCCAGAACGAAAAAGCAATGCCCGTGCAGCAAGTGTGCCCATCCAAAGGGAAAGACCCATACTAGGTTGTGCGCCATCGAGTGCTATGATTTTCGTGCTAACGCCGGCCTTCGCAGAGCTTATTTCGCGACAAAGGCATCCTGGAAGTGAGTCCATCCCTGTGTGGACGAAGTTGCGGGCTTTGATCAAGTATAGGGCTTTCATCTATGAATACCGAAGATGCACCCTCCTCAAGCTTGCCAAGTATCGTGGTTGGTGAGAAGGACACCGTAATGAGGATTACTAGTCTGACTCGGTTCTCAGTTCGGGGACGCAAGCGTGATGCATCCTTTCTTGACTCGCCCCAAGCAGATCTGATAGCCAGCACGTCAACTACAGTCGCGGACCCCAGCGCTGATGCTAGCGGGAAGTCTTCTCGCAAAAAAACCAAAAGATCAACATCTACTCCTGCACGCAAGTCCTCCCAAATTGCCACCCAACAAAAATCAGGGAGACGTTCCCGATCAAGAGCAGGTTCTCCACTGCTGGACTTGGAGTATGTTCCACCAACGCGAATCTCTGCTCGACTCGCGCGCAAGACCCATCCTTTTATCCTCAGTCGCAGCTCGGACATTTATACCCATCTAGCAGATCCGAGCGGAGGAGGAAATCTACTGAACGATCCACCCTCTGGTTCTATCATGTTATCCACCCCGAATGACTCGAGTGGTTCGCGGCTGGGCAGGAAACTCAGGGGACGCCCGAGGAAGACTGCTGACCTTACGGACGAGTATGTGAAGAGCGCCCTGATGGAGGAATGGGCTCGAATCCGTCAATTGCAAGATGTTCCTCCACTTTCGGGACAGGTTGAACACATCCCCGCTAGCCAGGATGGCGATAGCTTTCCCTCAGCTTCGCGGCTAGAAGCAATCACCCCGAGAAGCTCTCTTGGACCAGAAGAAGGCAATAGCAGTCAAGCGACGACTGTAGTTGACATTACATTCACACAAGACACACTAGTTGATGTTCCGGTCAAGAATCTCGATCCTTTACCGCATTTGCCTACTCAGCAGGGCTTCGACAATGATTTGCCTGTTGAAGTTGAGGCATTACCCTCTGTCTTTGTCTCCAATGGCAATGTTGATGCAAATCACGCCGGGGATTCTGAGCTGCCCGCTCTAGACCCAGAACATTTGTCGGCAGCTCCCCCCGAGTCTCAATCGCGCGAAGACCCGCTCGCTGGCGAAACAGCTCATTCGCCAATAGCCCCACGTCATCCTAGCCAACTACAGACACCTGCAGAATCCTCCTCGCCAAAACCTTTACCTTCACCCCCACCAAATCATTCCATGGACAGTAACCTCATTGATCAGGCAGCGAGCCTGTTACGCGATCCATCGGAGGATGGTCATTCAATCATTCAACCTGTGCCCACGCGAACACTTGATGGCGGTGACATCCACCTTGAAGATGATACAGAGTTCCATTTTCTAGAGGTTCCGGAAATCTTCACCTTACCTTGGGAGCCGGAGGCGTCGCACATATATGTGCCGCCTGGACTCGGCAAGCTCATAGCTGGTAAGTGGATACTTTTAGGAGTTCCGAAGTGATCTTATTTTTTATATCAAGGGATGAAAGGACAACTGACGATGGAGGCACAGGCCCGTCGTAGGGCGGAAGAACTTTACCAGATGGAGTTGAACAAGCGCATAGCCGCTGAAAAACTCGTTAGAGACCTGCGGGCATTGCTGGAAGACAGGGAACATACTCAATCTCGGGGACCACTGGAGGGGTCTCGAGATGAAGAAGGATCGTTGATCACGTATTCGCGCGGAGCAACATCATCGGAAGGTTGACGCGCGCCGTCCGACTCACGCACAGAAATTTTTAGACCCTCGATTTCAACACGTGTGCAGGTTATGATATACAGTAAGACAGATCAATGGGAAGGAAGCATTTTACACGTCGATTCATTTGCTTTGCAATCCCAAGAATAAATTGAGAGTGAAAGAACCAAAAAGTTCGTGGTATAAACATAGTAGCTGCTGGCTGGGTACAACACGATGCTTGATATTGACGCAGGTGGCAAGATGTGGATTTTCTTGGGTTCGTGGGCAAGAGCCTAGTTGAAGATTAACAATAAACAAGAAGAACGTTGCTGACGATGAAACAAAACAGTGTGGTTGATGGTTGTGGTGGAGGGGTGTATGCTTTGCAACATGTTGTGATTGGCAGACGAAAGGGGTCTAATGCCACATTTCACCAACTTGGGACTCATCCGCTAACGGAACGTCCAACGCCCTCACTGCCTCGTAATCTCCAAGGCCACCAGCCCCGTTCGCCATTGCCAAAGCAAGTGTGGCTATTGCCTTTTCCGTGCGAGAAGCGGTGATTGGGATAGAAGCGGCTGATGACTGTGATCGAGGGGAAAGGGGGATGGGCGCATATGAGCGACGGTTGGTATCGTCTGCAGGTGCGGTTGATGAAAACATGCTGGTGGCAAAAATGAAGGAATCAGGGGGAGAGTGGGATAAGGGTGTCGTAAATGCATTGGTATGAGGAGGACTTATGGATTCAGAAGATGTGCTGAATGGAGTGGACAGTTCCATTGTCTGGTGATTGCTCGTGTTAGGGTGAATATGAGGTGGATAGTGAGTGAACGAGAAAGGATGGGTAATGCCTGAAATCGGGGAGACGGGCGAAAGCCGCCCAGAAGAGTCCATTTCGCCCTGCGACTGAGAGTCACTTTCATCCATCGCTCCTAGGCTGGATGATCGTTTCTGTCTTGAATGGAAAGACACTTCACCGTTGACGTCGGTCTCAAGGATCAAGACGTCATCATCGTCATCATCATCATCATCGGAGATGATTGATTTTCCGGTGGCTCTGGTAGTAGGTACGCTTGGGGAATGGCGTTTCCTGCGACGCCTTTCGCTACCTCTTGGGCGAGCGTGCTGGACAGATCTAGAACGCGAATCTTCGAATTCGCGCATGCGCTTGACGAACCCCTCACCATTCTCTTCGACGCTCCTTTGCAGTTCTGAGAATGCCTCTGATCGGAGGCGAGCGAGGTCCGATCGTGATGATTCATAGATGTCATCCGGGGGCGAAGAGGCGAAAAAAGAGGGGCTGCGGGGATTATGGGCGGCTATGGTGCCTCTGGGTAAGGAACGACCTTGGAACAAAAGAAAGTCTGCTGAAGTTGCGGGGAAGAGCGGTGTATGCGGTGCAGATGAGCTCGAGCTCGTGGTGTGACTGTCCGCGGACGAAGGAGTGGAGCTACCGGTTGCTCGGGGAGACTGTCAACGGGTAAGCGTTGACGATATTTGACGGAGATGCAAATCAGAACATAACGTACGGAGAAGTCTCTGCGTGGCCTTTTTCCGGTCCTCCATAAATCAAGGTTATATCGCTGCGAGTCGGGGAGAGCGTAGGTGTCGCGATGGGACGAGTGAGCGCGTTTTGGGGCAGGTCGCCAAGCAGAGACCGGTGACGGGGACGGGGAGGGCGACGAGGCTGAGTGGGAACGGGGGCGGTAATTGAGGGTAAACGACATCGACATCGACGACGACGAGCTCGACGATGTTGTTCGGTCGCAGGATGAATGAATGAATGAATCCCGATAATGTCACTCGTCACGTTACACTACTGCTTATCTAATCTCTCTGGGACCAGATGAGATAACCCATCAACTGATCTGCAAAACAGGAGCTCATACCCTCTCTTCTCTGGTTCAAGACTCGTCACCTCTTCGTTATAGACACCGATCTACACAGAAATTAGCTATAACTTAACAATCAAACATGTACGAACCTCGCTCAGCAGCCTCGCCACTCTGGACGAAAGCCTCCGTAGAAGCATCACACGGTAACCGTTCGAGTCACTCATCGAACCCTCCTCCGCTCGCAAAGACCGCAAAACGTGACCAAGAACGGCTAGCCTTGCATTCGTCCCTATCTGTACATCTTGCAAGCCAGTTCAGAAGCTCCCCAACATCTGAGAGACACCGCTTACTGGTAGTGTCATCCCTATGCTCCAATAGATGCAACAACGCATCGCATATCGTGGGCAAGACGACCAATCCTAACGGTTCATCATCACAGAGATAGTGACGTGAACATATCAGCAGGATCGTATCCAGCAAATGATTCAAGCCCTCCAGATAAGTCAGCGGCTCAACCCTCGGAGGAGTAGAAACGACATAGAATGCAAAAGCGCCTAAAGTCCCGGGTTTAGTACAATCCGGGTGGAATTTGATCTGTTAGTCTGCATGCTTACTAGCCAGGAAGAGATTCTCGGATTTATCAAGCGTTCCGACTTGCCACAGTGCCCCGACATCGACGAACATGTGAAATTCCAAACCAGCAACAAATAAGTTTGAAGTTGCCAGACAGGTGAACAATGTTTCGCGAAGGAACGCCGAATCGTCTGGATCAGTCCCAAGAATCCGGTCCCAAACCACTTCCATAAAGGTGACAATCCCCTCTGGACTTGATGGTTTAATCCCTTTAGACATCACCACGACTAGGAACTGCATCAGCTGTGTCGCAGAGGTTTCTCCACATCTTGGAGGATCGTCCTGCGATAATGTTCTATGCTAGTCAATCAAACGAGTCGTTGTTCTGTCAACGAGCTTACTGCTTTATCCGGATAAATGCTAAGTGCACTCAGTATCGCGTCGCGACAGAAAAAATAGCCCATACCTTGTTCAAGAGTTTCGAAAACGCGAAACTTTATGTCCCCACTGGCAGCTTCCCAAGCATCACGCGTGCACTGTGGTGGCATGAGCGCAAGACTCTCGAGGACTTTATCCTTCCCTGTAAGCGCATCAGTGGGTATTCGGAAGGACCAAGTCCCAACGCTTACAAGAAACATATTGTTCAGTCCGCGATAAGTGACAGAATAGAATTATTAACGCTCTGCAGCATTCAGTCGAATTTCGGATTCCAGAAGTATCCAAGTTCATCCACTGAGCGATGAACCCACATATCTCACAAAGTACATCCATCATGCTCGTTGGAAGATGCAAAGGATGAGTACTCGTGGATAGCAAGAGGCTGCAACGAAAGACAAGCTCCTGGCGCAATTGAGTGGAGATCTCTTGAAACTACGACGATAACTCACGATCATAAAACCAACCACTGCGCCTTGGTACTTCGAGCTAACGCAAGCAGGGGCCAAATCGCTTATCGTCAACGAACTCTCAGAACCTAATCGATGATGTTGGATGTACGTCGAAGTCTGAAGTCATGAGACACGACTGAGCTTAAGAGAAATGAAACACATACGAGCGAGATAATCGTGTCCGTATGTAAACTACGATATTCCGACCAAACGTTCCAGGTCCATTGCGGGACGATTCCCCACCGTATCACGATACTTGTGGCAGCATCTAGATGATCTGAGGGAATCAAAGGTTCTGTCAGGAGAGAGCTATCTTTCCCGTACAGGACAAATCGTAAGAGTTGCATAGCAGCGGCCATCGAGTGAGGGCGGAAACTATTCTCCGGGATAACAGTGGAGTCTTGATCTTCAGCCATCTCGGCAGTCTGCAAGGACGGTTCTTTCACTTCTAGACACTAATCGTGAAATAGACTTGACCATACTGACCGCAAAGAGTGAAATTGTCATCGCACAGGTGAGACGCTCCTGCTGTATGAGGTACAGAGCGCTGGGTCCCGAGACAGAACTCAGCTCTTCTAGACGTCTCGCGCTCTGTCTTACAAATTCCGAGAATGTGGAGGGCAACTTCTGTATGCTGTAAGAGGACGTAGTGATCTGATACTGTTGTCTCTGAACGTGCTGTTGGGGCGACTGACGTACTGTCTACGGTCTTTCGAGAAAGTGCGGGGTAGAGAATATACCTCCCCAGCATCAACTTCAGCGACAACCGCTTCGCGGCAGTTGAAACGCGCTCTGAAAGAAGCATAGATGGGACCATGTCCCAATTATCTAGGCCACATGAGATACAGTCATGCTACAGGAAAAGACGTTTCACCTGGCAACTGTGTTGCGGCCCTGAGGTTATCTTCTTGTCTCTGGGCTTTCAAGACACTCGGGAATTCTTGGTCAGAGTGGTCATCATGAAGACCTGCTGCGACGAAAGCCGCTACATCACCGAGCTTAGCGAAAACGATATCTACCCAGCATATAACCGCCGGAGGTGCGGATCCAGGGTCGAGGTCCCGCATAGCGATTGCATAAAAGAGTTGACGGTACTGGAAAAGAAGATGTAGAAAGGATGGTTTGACTAGTTTCGTCGCTGGAGATGAGCACTAGAAGAATCAAGGAAGCGAACAACTCACACATGCTGGCAATATCAGGGATAAGGGTGGAGCAAGTGGTGCTGGCTGGTTCTTGCTGAAGCAACGTGTCGAAAAAACCAAGTATTGTGGTAGCACAATTTTGGATTATTCCATGCAGCGTTGTGTCCTGCAAAATGATTGAGGGTCCACAAGAGCGTTATTCGTTGAGTTCGATGGCACACCTTGCGGACAAGCCGGAAGTCAAGCGTTGCAAGGGTATCTACAGCCCAGTTAACAGACCTCTGGGCTGAATCATCCTGGCTTTGTTTTGTCGCCATCTGAGCGAATGCTGCCAAGGAGGAGACATTTTTAGTCGCAAGGTCGGGTTCGGGTTCTGACTCAGTGTCGCTGCAAGACATGACATGAACATGAAAGACAAAGGCGAGATATTGAGGTGAGAGTGGCTTGTGGTTGAAGCGTTATCGTGAACTTCATAATGCGAAGCGCGATCTATCATCGAAGCTTCAATCGGTGGACACCAGAAATGATCCGCCATCAACGGTTCACGCATACAATGTCTAGCAAATGAGATAAGGAGTGCTCGTGGAGATCACAATCCCTTTATTGATTTCAAATACGACGTGATCTCCGTCTTACATTCAAGTTGTTCATCATTTTGTGAAAAGATTGACTCGAACACTTCGTTCGACTCCGTCGTCTGGAAAATGTAGTAAATCAGTAATAATAAAAAACCAAAGCAAATAAAATTTTGAGCACCTCTCCGTCGCAGAACTCGACAGGCTGCCATGCTTCGTCTTCCTCGGCCCTTATGACCAAGAGCATCTCACGCCGGGCAGCTGAAATACCACCTTGCAAGCTTTTGTCATCCCCTGATTTGCGAGCGGAAACCTGCACTTCCTTTGCCTCGGCAGATTTTTTCTCCTTCTTTGGGGCAGAGACGATCGGCGGAGCCTCGTCTGGATCTGGAGGAGGACCATCATCACTGTCCGAATCTGACCCTCCTCCTCTTGAACGTCGTGATTTCCGAGACAAAATGTCGAGATAAGTCAACGTCGGTCGAAATTGGTGCGTTTCACTGATGGGCAAAAGGTGTAATCGGCCTTGTATATCCCCCTATCAGAAAAGATCCGGACGGTCAGGGCAATTCTTGGACGTCTCACCATTTCGCACTACTCCGAGCATGTAAGCACCACACTGTGGGATGGATTCACTCCGCAATCGACTTTCTGTCAACCTAGCTTCATCCCCTTCCCGCTGTTTCGTTGGGTCCTCTTGATTTTTCTCCCGATCATCTTCACGTTGGGCAGCTCCGAGATCTTTGCTCTTCTCGTGATTCCATACTTCGGGACGCGCATCGACTGGTACATGAATCTCGATCTTGCGAGATGCAGGCTTGGCACGGGCGCGAATACGTTTGCCACTAAGGGCAGCTGACGGTGGAGCTTGGAGAGGCCTAGTGAAGAGCGGAAACTGATGGAGGTGCAGGTTCGGACTCAGCTTGTCCGAGTAGTGGATGGGGAGAACGCTGACGGGCTCGTCGCCTTCAACTTCCATCAAGAGATCTCAAGCAGCCTCTAGTTAGGTGTGAGGAGGAAGATCCATCATGGTCTAAACCATTTTCGATCCTTGACAGGGTCGTGAGAAACTCTGAGAAACTTGCCAGCTGCAGGCTTGAAAGGAATTGGAAAGAACTTGAAAATAGTCGATAACTATGATACATGAGTGCCGTATCGAAAAGGGTGTCCGTCGTCTATGTCCAGGAGATTTTTGCGACTCTGAAGTTCCCAGCGAGATTTCTTCTACGCTAGCTGTCGAACCCCTTCACCATCCACATGACGCCGGGGCCGAGTCTGCACGGGTTCACGTGAGAAAATGGATCAGTCTCTAGGACTCTCTACTAGTCTCTAGAGGGGAAAACACGCTAGAGACCCCACTCGTTGACGCTTCTATGGAATGCAAATCTGCTTGCGAAGCTCCTGGGAACAGTGCTGGGTAGACAGATCAGAGGGTGATAGTCCACCCTCCCCATTGTATAGTGCGGCAGAACGTTGTGCATGTGTTCCGGAGGGCACTCCTCTAGTTCGCGCCGGTCGTGATCCATCCCGGCACGAGGAAAAGTTACGTTTGATAGGAACGGCAAAACGATGGATGAAAGCAGCTTAACGAAACGAGAAGCCTGAGTGCTGGGGCGGACCAGCACCGAGCCGCATTTTACGACAAGACGTGTTTCTCAGCCTAGTCGTACTCTAGCCAGTGGAGGACACACGTAGGAGTGCCATGGTCAACTTGAATGTAGTCTCCCGTAGTCAGACCCTTAGGTAGGAAGACAGTCGTTCCTACCCTTCTAAGGACTTGAATGGGAGCTTGTGAGATGTTGGCTGGCGTGACATGTATACATAGATCCCAAATAGATCCATTGCGTTACTAAACCCCCTTTCATTCACCACGCCCACCACATGAGCGTTTCTGATGGCTCGTCTCCCTCAACAGAAAAGAGGTCCTTGTATGAGGCCAGCACCCAGTTCAAGAGTTGGAGATTCTCTCCTGAACAACTGTATACGGTTCGCAAGTCGTTGAGTTCTACTGCCGTCGCAGCGATCAGAAATACGTTCGAAGCGGACGAGGTATTTTAGTCATGTTGGTGTGTCGAAAGCATCATATAATTCAACCACACAGCCTGGATCCTCTGCCAACGTAGCATTCCTAAATGCCGAGGAAGAGCACCTCCTCGTGAAACTGTACATCACCAAGATTCCCCAGTTATGTGGACACTTCAGGTTCCCGGAGGAGGTCGAAGCTACGGCGATAACCTATCTCAAGCGTTTCTATCTCGGAAATACGGTCATGGATTGGCATCCCAAGAATGTGATGTGCGTCCGTCTGTGTGTCGGTTCATCCTCTGCATCATGACGAAAGCTACTGCCTCCAGGCTGACAGCTTTATTCTTGGCGACAAAGACTACGAACAATCCTATATCACTAGACTCGTACACATCCAACATTCCCAAAACATCTCCTTCTGATGTTCTTGACCTCGAGTTTCTCGTGGCACAAAGTCTTAGCTTCGAGTTTGCAGTGTGGCACTCCCATCGTGCATTGTGGGGCTTGTGGCTTGATCTCCAGGTACGTACCCAACGTTGTCGTCCATCCGCCCACTCATGCGCTTTCAGTCACTGCCAGAAATAACAGAGGACCAAAGGCCGCAGGACGTGTATGAAGTAGCGCTCAAGCACATACGCAACTCACGTTTCACAGATGCAGAGCTCATCTACACTCCATCTCAAATAGCGCTCGCAGCTTTGTCGCTTGCTTCTCCCCTTCTTGCACAGAAATGGGTTGAATCCAAGTCATCGGGTGTTACTGAATCGATCTCCGAATCTCTCGCAAACGCCATCAACGCAATCAGTCATTTGATCACGCAGACTGGACATCCCCCGGACGTTGAGGCAGTGAGGGAGGTTGACCGCAGGTTGAAACTATGCAAGAACCCAGAAAAGGTTGTAGGAAGCAAGGCGTATCTGGCTCGAAAAGGAGAGGAAGAACGTAAAGCGGAGGCAAAACGCCATAAAAAGGCTGAAGATGTGCGCCGTGCCGTAGAGAGCGACGATCCCTTCGGGAGTGCGCTCGACGAGGTACAGCGTCCGGAACCGACGGAGGGACTTGATGATGATGACAACGACGACTAAGTCACCACCCTTATAACCGTCGGGGCTAGGAAGACCGCTTCTCACACTAGTACATATCGAGATAGAAACACAATGTATTCACAAAACCATAACAACACATGTTCGACGGTAATAATGTTTCCCACAAAATAGAATTAAAGCACGATCCCAAGCGACAGATTATTCGATGAGATGGATATGAGGATAACTTTGATTTTGGCTTCACATTGACCTCGTTGGCCACTGCCTTGGCGGCTAGAACAACGAGGCTTCGATAGAGCCGAGATATGTGAGAGGAAAGAGCATCGACGCTAAAGGATCCTATCGTTTCTGAAGAGAGTGTAATGTTAAGATGAAAAGCCATCATTGAATAAAGGGAGTTGGCCTGATATGACTCCCCGAGTGATAGGAATACAATCTTGTGTTGGGGTATCTATCGATACAGTTCTTTGCGCATAACATGCCAGCAATCGAGTCTCAGAAACCTGCAGAGAGAACATCAGCTAAGGAAAAGAGAGAGCAGAAAACCGAACACGCACAACATTGGCAATCAAAGGGACATAGTGGGGTATCTGGAAGAAGAGTAGGTCAGAAAACGTTAACAAGGGACGCTCTGAGGGTGACCTCCGCTTCCAGTAGAGATGCCCAGTTCGTCCTCCTTGTAGATGCTAAACCCTTCTGCAGTTTTGCGACCTGGGACCGATTGTCATAGTGACGAGAAAATTATGAGAAAAATAAACGCACGAGGCCCAGATCCCCTGGAGTCTTTGAAACGATCTTCTTCTGCTTTAGATTGATCAGACTTGTTCTTCTCTGGTTTAGACTGGCCGATGGTTTTTGCGCGCTTTGTTGGGGCTGATTGTACTGATGGGTCAACGACAGTTTCTGGTGCAGGTCGCTTTTTTGATATTTTTTCGGTGTTAGGCTGCTCGATCTTTGAGATGGGTTGCTTCTGATTCTTAGGTTTAGTTTTTTTCTTGTCTAGAACGGGTGGAGGAGTAGATTTTCGTTTTGCAGCGAATATTTCATCAATTTCTGAGGAAGGCATTGGTGTTGGAGAGAAAGTGTCTGCGCGGGAGAGTGCCAGTGGCTGCAAAATCTGGCCGTGAGAGCACGCTACGCGACGTCGGCGAGCAACTACCAGCCCTGTCGAGCTCAGCGTCTACCAGCCGATGTTGTGAGTCTCATTCTCCTTCTCTTCATCATATCTTCATTCCTTCTCCTAGGCCACAGCAAGCACGAACCCAGAACAACCAGAACCCAAATGCGCCGCCTGGATCATTTCCCCAGTCCACCCCACTCAGCGAGCCATTCTTCAACCTAGACTCCAACGCGGCCGCAAAACAGATGGCCGCTCTCAACGTCGCGAATATGCAGCGGCAGCTCACGCATACTTACCCGCGCCCCCACGCGGCCTCTCCTTCCCAAATCCCTCTGGGCGGAACAACTCCGGGATCATCATTTCTCGGCGGAATGTCTTCCGCTTATAACCAGTCAAACGGGCTTCAAGCTGCCACTGTTGAGGCACCTGTCACCATGCACTTTAATCACCATGTCAATGTTCAACCAGCTTATCCTCCTGGCCATAATATCCAACCTAACCCCGCATCAGCTGATTCCTCCGTGCCACCCTTAAACATACCAGCTCGACAACCCCCGAATATGGCAATGATCAAGCAAAAGCAGCGCAGTTTCCTCTCAGGTCTTGCCAATGTCCATGTCACCCGAGGTAGCCCTCTCCCACCGCCCTTAACCGGCGTCGCGTATCCTCCCAACTTCGATCCCGCTTCCTCACAGTGGAAAAATTTGGAGTGTTCCAGCGAAACTGGCGCATTTCGCTTAGCCGGTAAAGATGTCGACCTATTCAAACTATGGGGTATGGTATGGCAGCTTGGCGGAGGCCAGAAGGTATTCTAAAGCATTCCATCATTGATTGTACGTTGATCATCCTCACCGAATCCCTTAGGTAACGCAACAGAACGCGTGGTCGCAGCTTCTTCCGCAGTTCGATCTTCCTGAGTTTTTACAAGCTTCTATGCCCAATGGACAACGTTCCACTTCTACCATGTTGGCTAGTTACTATAACGCCATCATCCAGCCCTTTGAGGAGGTCTACCGTCGCAATCTCCAAGAGACAAATCGTAAAGCAATGATGGCAGGCCGCCTTCAGGGGGTGCCACCAACCACCCAACCCAATATGCCAATCCAAACACCCGGTTCTGTACTCCCAGGCGGAACTTCTCAATTACCCGGATCTGCTAATATGATGGGGTTGTTGAATCAATCCGCATTGGGTAATCCAAACACATCCGCCTCGATTAACAGTAGTCCCTCTGTCCCTGCATCGCAACCATTACCACAAAGCCCTCGTCTCCAGCAAGGGGCGCCGAGCACAACACTCCCAGCAACAGATGGTATCTCGGACTCTTTAGTTGGTCAGTCGCTTCCCCCACCGCTGAGTGGGACAAACAGTGGGCACATCTCTAGTAACGAGCACCCTGAACAGGATGGTTCGGGAACGAAGCGAAGATTTGAATCTGAGGAACTTGACGGAAAACGCGCAAAGTTGAAAATAGGTGAGATTGATATTAACGTTTGATGTACGTAATTCACGACATTGACTGGTTGATAATAAGGTGGGACAGAATTGCCAGAGGTTGTGAGCGCCCCCCTCCTCCCTTCTCTTTAACCTCTGACCACCCACACAGCTACCCTCCATGTCAACTTCGTCGGAACGTCCCCACCAAACCCAAAACGCTGATATTCCAGCGCCACCATCTCGTCCGCGATCTCAACTTATGAGGACCAAAATCGAATATATACCACTGGCGCGTGAGATCGACACCTTTGGGGGAAGAGACCTTAACATCTTGGAGGAGGAGTACCTACGCGCTCAACGTCGCCCGATGCGGGATATCAACGAATGGGGGACTGTGGATATCGAAGCACTCACGATGTCCATCCGCTCTCGACTCACAGCCGAACTATCCTACGCGTTGACCACATTCACCCTTCTTTCCACGATGAAGGGACCCACCCCCGGTTCCGGATTTCCCATCGCGCAATGTACGGATCTACTGGAGGAAGTGCTGGATCTTTTGGAGGATGAAGCATTTGAAGGGGTTGCTGATGCGCAACAATGCCGGTTGGTGGAGGATACCCATATACCACGGCATCGTGAATTGGTAACCATCGCACTCGAGACCGAGTCGCTTCCATTCGCGGGTTTGAAACGTGACCAAGGCTTACGGAAAACGGAACATGGCCCTCGGCACCGGTCAAACCATATCATACTCGCCGTGATAAATATTATCCGGAACCTGTCTGTCATTCCGGATAACATGCAGTTTATGGCGAGGCATGATCGCACACTTGAGTTGGTTTTGCGTGTCTGTGGTGTCACTGTTGCACAAGACGGCAGTCAACTGCGGCCGATATCTCCAGCACTGTCCATTGCCGACGTTATTAACGTCCGCAAGGACGTCCTCAATATCCTGTCCAACCTCTCGCTCATGATCTCTTTCCCCCAATCCAACTCACCATTCGATTCAACCGTTCGCATCGCCACCCGAATATTCGAGCTGGTTGCATCCGTCCTAGTCGAACCGGCAGACGCAATACCTCCGATGCAGATGCTGAAGCTTAGTGGTGTCCCTTTCCAGACTTGCAAGCCACCTTCTCTTTCCGATGTCGCTCTCGACGTCTTCACACACATTGCCCATATGGATCATAATCGAAAAGTCTTTGCCACAGTCATACCACAGCAATGGCTGTGGCGGCTACTGGAGACGCTTGTCCACCGTCTCCCTGTGAACGATCCTGATTTTGCTTTCCTGGCTCGGGAACCATGGCTATCATACCTCGAGAAGGCGACGATGGCAATATACTCCATATCATTCCTATCCCCTCCAGAGCTGAAGACAAAGATAAGAACGGACCGATCCCTCCACTTCTCGCACATCATGCTTCGCATGGCCCAGAGATTCGCGGCGACCAATGCTGCCCCGGAGGCGCGACAGTGGTTTTTGAGCACTGCACGTAGAGCGATTGAAGCGATGAAGGCCGTTGACGGGGGTGAAGATCCATTCGACACTTCTCAGAACACGCAACCGACACTTACGTTTGGGATGGGCTTTGGTGAGACGGGGGAAACCAATGTGGAAAGGGGGATGGGGATGCTCGCAAGTCGTCGGGATGCGGCCTGGGAGTTGCTCATGCTCAGAGACATGGACCAGACGATGTTCGCTGAGTTGGAGAGTTTGATGAGAGTAGAGTAAGGTGTTTGGTGGACTTGCATCTCTACTTGGGCTATCGAGCTATCTTTGATTTAATGTTATGTATGTATTGTTTTCTACGTCGACGCTATCGAGCATGTGCAAACAAAACTCGGCTGTGGCATGAAACTGGTGTTGATGAGATCCGCCCCTCTATCTACTTTGATCGCCCCCACCATCAACACCAGTGCATTCGAGCACTCTAGACCGTCACGATCAACCTGGTTTACATGCCTGCTGACGACAATGTGCCCCCTCCCCAGTACTCACAACATGGTCCCAGCGATGATTTGCGCAGTCCCAGCCCAGATGTGTCCACTCTACAACTACTCATTGTACCCGCACTCGACGGTATAAACTTCCAGAAGGGCTATATAGGCGCTGAAGGAGAACGCGCAGCGATGGAGGGGGAAGTGCATGTCAAAGGGGCCCAACTCGGTGCCTGGCAAAAGCTGTCAGTCTATCTGATTCCTCTCTAACCAATCTGACTGATTAGTATGGCGAAAGATCTGTGTCTCTGCGCACGATTGAGTCAGCCCATGGACATGACATCGAACTCAGTGTTTCCGAAATCGACTTGGCCTCGTTCTCACCCGAGTCTGTTGGCCCCATCCCGACCTCTTTTCCGTTTGCCATACAGCTCATGCCAGACGTGCCGCAATGCATCCACACCCTGCACTCATCCCTGAAGCATGTTCTGACTGCAACGCTACACCCGGTCGACCCTACACACCATGATGTGTCGAGGGAGTTATTGGTACACTCGCGGCGCTATACATCGCACACGCATACAATTGCGATCTCACCCGAGAAGCATGTAATGGATAAACCAGTACGCGTGGAGGTGGAGATCCCGAGATCGACTTTCGTGGTAGGGGAGCCGATTCCTGTCTACGTAACAGTACCATCTCCACCTCCTCAGGTTGTCCTGGAAGGGGGACTTAGGCTCCGAAATGTCAAGGCAGAACTCCTTCGCACAGTCGAGGTCAAGCATCCTGATAATGACGACTTCGAAGCTGAGTTGCAGGGACCTTCATCGGGTGTCATGGAATCAGCAGATACAATTAGCAGTTCCCCAACTTCTCAGTACGAAGGTACCTCGTCCAGTCTATTCTCCTCAAGGGTGGAGAAACCACGACACCCCTTGGCAGAATCTCCCCAGCGCTTCGCCGCCACATACACAGCGGTCATGTCCCGTTCTGGGGCATCTTGCAGGTTCCATCGCTCGAATTCCACTCGACTACGCTTTCTTCTACACCAGACTTCGCCATCAGTTTCCCCCTCCGATTGTCCACGATCTCTAGGTGAGGGAGACAATGGGGATAATAATCCGCAATGCACCTCGATTACACAATCAACGCTCCTACACAAAGTATCCTTCTTGTTGAAAATCCATACATCATTTGTCGACACTGCAAGTAGAACTGAAACGTTCTACACGATTTCCATTCCCATCAACATCATCCCGTCCCCTGCCCCTCTACCTGAGGTTGAAGAATGGGTGGATGCTGCATATCAGAAAAAGCACGATCGGCCTCCACTCAGAACCGTGCGAGAAGAAGACAGCGAAATCTCTGCTCCCTTGTATCACGACGCAGAGGCTGGTCCGAGCTATACACAACCTGGAGCCCCTCCTCCATTCGAAGATAGAGACGCCCCCCCGCCACCCTTCTTTCCATCGGAGGCATCCACATCGACTGAGTTGCCCACGTTCCAAGAATCGGAAAACGAAATATACATTCCTACTTCGATCGAAGAGCACTTTACGGCTCTTATGACCGAGACGGTCATTGTCGGAGAAGGTGTCTTTTTCGGGTTCCCCGCATCGCAGCAGTTTGATGGTCATTCCGACCCCGTGCACCGGACATCGACTCCACCTCCCTCCGTTGAACAAGCGGTGCAAGATCCCGAAGTAACTGATTTTGGCGACCTCGCTCCATCACGTCGAACGTTGGGATTGATCGTAGAAGAACATCCCCCACCTCCTCCCCCAGCTTTAGACGACCCATCCGATCCTCCCCCATCCATTGATACTGTATTCAGATCCCCGACGTCGGCTGGTACTGTCCAACCACACCCATCCGCAGTCATGCCCCATCACTCGTTCACTCAGATACATGATCCTCACCAAACCAGTGCTGTCATGGATCCGGGGTCCGTACACGCGCCTCCGCCCTATTTGACGCCCAGCGACCAGGAGCAGGTGACGAGACCTCCACCTTACGTGGACTTTATTCATTCGCATGATGACCATCGGTGATAGCACTGGCGGGGATCTCTCAGTACGGTGTACCTTGTTAGTTGAAATCATTCCTCCATGAAAACTTAAGATTTAGCATGGCCTGTGATTGGCATAGGCTAAGAGATTTGGAATTACCATCGCCCCTGATACTTCCTTTCCAAAACTGCATGAAGTCTAATTGTCCAATAACTGAATAGAATTATGAAAGGAATTACAAGTGATGAAAGGTTGTTAAGTGTAATCATATGTGGCAGGGATTGATCATGTAACGAGTCATGGGATAGCGACAAATGTAGGTTCTCCAAAAATAAAGACAGGTGAGTAAGCTCAACAATTGCAAGCGTTTTTGCCCTTCGTTTGGTTTTCCTCCAAGTTGACCGCACCTCCTTGCCGTGAAGCACCGGCTTGACCACCTGCAGCGCCATTTCTGCCTGCACCACGTGTAGACGCCAAGATGTGTTCAATTGGTATCTTCTTGGCTGCACATGGTTCGGTCAGGTACGATGAGACATGGAAAGAAAGTCGCACATACCTATTTCTGTAAAGATCTCTACGATACCTTCACCCGTCTTGGCGCTGGTCTCAAAGAATAGCAAACCAGCTTCTGTGGCGTATGCTTGTGCTTCCTCTCGAGGAACTTGACGTAGTGACTCCTCAGCTCCGCCGGGAGCAGTGGCTTCTCCTGGTGTTGCTGTGGCATCATCTGCCTCGTCTTCGGACTCGGAGCCAGGGGTAGTGCCTGACGGAGAAGCGGATGATTGGACCAAATCAACTTTATTACCAGCGAGTGCGATAACGATGTTGGGATTGGCCTGTCTTTGTAACTCCTTCACCCAGGATTTAGCTTTCTCGAGACTGGATGCTTTCGTGACATCATATACGACGACGGCAGCCTGGGCATTGCGATAGTACATGGGCTATAGGGTAGCAATGCGGTTAGGAAGAATCATGAAAGAAGCATGTCATACTGACTGCGAGGGAATGAAAGCGCTCTTGACCTGCGGTGTCCCAGATTTCGTAGCGAAGTACACGATCTTCTAAGCGACATTTCTGGGTTAAGAACGCTGCACCAATGGTGGGCTCCTTGTTGGGTTGGAACTCGTTGGATACCTGGTGGAGAGAAGGAGATGGGCAATTCAGTCTTGCGGTGCTGGAGATTTCGACTCACGAATCGAAGGACCACAGATGATTTCCCGACGGCAGCCTCACCTGGTTAATAGCGGGGTCAGTACGAGACCGCAGTCCAAAGGATGAGGGAAGTGGGTGGAACTGCGTAGAAATTTGCGACGACTCACCGAGAAGAACGAGTTTGACCTGTACGGATCTGTCCACAGAGCCTGCTGCAGGGTCGGCCATTGTCGTTGAGAGAATGAGAGTGAAAGTATGAACAGGTGAATCACTGGGTGACTATCTTCCAGTCCTGACGCCAATGGCAACGGCTCAATTGCTTTGCACTTGCTGGGCACAACATTTGTGGCTCTGTTTGCTCTTGTATTGCCATTGCCAAATCAGGATCAGACCATGCTGGTCGGTAGTACCGCACAGAAAAGCCTGCTGCATCCAGATCATGTTTTGCGAGCAGTTCAACGAGAAGAGCTGATCAGATTTGTACGCGGCGAAGGTGGTTTCGGGGATGGTGAAGAAATCCTGGGGAATGGTGTGAGACAGGCGGTGAACTAAATGCGGATGTGGGGTAGACTCTCGGTAGAACAGTTCTCATGTTCGGGGCCAAATTGTCAACCGTAGAGCTACCCGTGACTATTTAATAACCGACCACCATCCGCCCGACTGATCTTGTCCCAGTGGTTAACACGCCTCCCAGAAATGACCATCACATTTGGTGCGTTTGTAATGTACGCGCTCTCGGTCTAACACCAACCACTGGCACCCGGACTAGACATTTCTGGTTTCCGCCCGACGCTGGAGAGTATACCCCCTCCCAATGTCAGTTACGAACAGAAGCCTCTGGAGGCAATCCCAGTAAACTATCACCCCCTTGTGCGTGCTCACATATGCCTTTCTGAGCAGCAAGACCACTGATTCATGCTCGTCTACAGAACCCATTCACCTTGGTGCTACGTGCTGCACTCATATACCCTGACAAGCTTGCTCTCGCCCACCCTGATGTTAATCAGCCGAGTTTCTATTCTTACAGTATATGGTTAACTCTTTGTGCACACCTAACGCTTCTCATATTCACTGATCCCCAAACACAGGGCCCAACGCATCCAGAATTTAGCATATGCCATCATCCAAGCCGGAATCCGACCGGGCGACCGTGTAGCGGTCTTGGCTCCAAACTCGTGAGTGTCACCAAGCCTTCTGCTGTCCTCAAAACTAACCCGTCGAGTCTCTAAGCCCTCTGATTGCAGGTACCCATCCCCGCCCCTTGCTATTTCCTGTCATGACTGAGTTTCTACAGACGCACACTTCGGTGTTCTTGCCGCTCGTGCCATCCTCACACCGATCAACACCCGCCTAACTCCGCAAGAAGTCGCTTACATCCTTGAGCACAGCGGATCAAAGCTTATACTTGTCGATCATGAGTGCTTACATCTCATTCCCGATACCAAAGTGACTACCATTGTCTGTCAAGACACTGGTAGGGCCGGGGATCCATATGAAGAATTTCTCAGTGCAGGTAGGAGATTCAGCGCTGAGAAGGGCTGGGCAGGTCTGGATGTAGAACCCAACGAGGACACGGCCGCAGTCCTGTGCTACACGTAAGATTCGGCTTTCTAAACGATGTCATGACCCTCATAAGTCCCACACCAGATCAGGTACTACCGGTAGAGTGCGCATTGCCTTGCAACTCATTGTGCGATGGTCTGATGTTGTCACAGCCTAAAGGTGTCATTACTACGCTGCGTGGTATGTATTTTAGCCTTGTAAGCATATGTATCCTTACCGTTTGTGTGTTAGGCTCCTATCTTGGGGCGGTAGGGAATGCTGTTGAGGCACAGTAAGTATTTGTTCATGCAACGAGACAACACCGCACTTACCTGTTCTTCAGAATTAATCTTGACTCCTGCTATCTCTGGTACTGTGTTCTCTGTTTCCTAGCTGCCATGTCATGTAACCTATTCTGGCCAGGGTTCTTCCTATGTTCCATGCTGCTGGATGGACGTTTCCATGGACTAATGTCTTCGCATGTGCAACGCAGGTGAGTTCCTGCCGACGAAGTGTCCCTCCCATGTTCACGTATTAACGACCTCCAGATTACCATTAGACAAGTAAACTACCCTCAGATTTGGAAGCATCTTCTTCACTCAGGTGTTACGCATTATTGTGGTGCTCCAACAGTTCAGGTCCGTTTGACATTTAAAATTGTTTCGCAAGATTCTGAATCTAACATATCCTTGTCAGATTGGAATTGTCAACGATCCTGCAAAGCGACCTTTACCGCGGCTCGTTTCCGCCATCGTTGCTGGTTCCGCCCCAACTGCCCAATTGATCGGTCAACTCGAGCAAGTTGGTATCAAGCCCGTCCACGTATACGGTCTTACGTGAGTAAACTCTCTAATGGTCAGCCTGTTGTTTGAGTTGAAGACATCTCTTTTCCCACTGCACGCCAGCGAGGTATGTTACTCAGTCGACTTTCAGAGACCATTCACCCACTCTGCTCTCAGACTTACGGACCGTTCACGCGCTGCTATGATCAACCCTCCTGGGCCTCGCTACCTCTGGGTGAGCGTGCAAAGTTGATGGCCCGTCAGGGTCACAGCTTTGCTACCGCTCAGAACGTTCGAGTCGTGTATTCCCCCAGGCACGAGAACGACCAGGAACTCATCGACGTGCCCAAGGATGGAAAGACTGTGGGCGAGATCGTGACGCGAGGAAACATCGTCATGAAAGAGGTCGGATTTCTTCCCTGTCGAATTATGGGGCTTACCAATCTGTCTTGCACAGTATTTCCGAGACCCAGCAGCTACCCGCAAGGCGTTCAGAGGAGGGTACTTTAACTCTGGTGACCTCGCGGTGATGCATCCAAATGGCGTGATACAAATCATGGATAGAAGCAAGGACATCATCATTTCAGGCGGAGAGGTCAGTGTGATAGTATCCAATCTCTCAGGTATTGATGCTTATTCTCTGATAACTTAGAACGCTTCAAGCCTTGCCATAGAACTAGGTAAGCAGATTTTCCCGCTTGTCATCATACTTGCATACTCATGGCATTGTGTGGTTTGCAGAACTGGCGAGCCACCCACATGTACTAGAAGCATCCGTAGTTGCTCGGCCACACGCCAAGTGGGGTGAACGCCCGATGGCCTTCGTTATCCTTCGACCAGAGCATGCTAAAAAATGGGAGGAGAATCATGCCGGTTTCGAGATGGAGTTGAAACGTCATGCTCGTACATTCCTTCCAGGATTTGCATGCCCGGAGTGGGTCCAAGTCGTCGATAGACTCCCGGTAAACGTGGTGTTTCTATCTCGGAAAACATGCTTAAGCTCCCTTTACAGAAAACATCCACTGGCAAAATTTTGAAAACTGATCTACGGAAGATAGCCGCAAAACTATGAGTTAGTTATCTGTGCTGAAAATGTACTGAGAGGTATCGTAGGTATCTGCAAGTATGCCCAGTGTGATAGATAACATGACTTGTGCGAATGTGGTGTAGAGAAGGTGGAGAAATAAATAGTGTTTGTTGAGCGTGAATAACATTTACGCATCTGGACAAAGCCTCAGAATCCTGAAGGCACCTCCATTGCGTTCGCAGAGGTATAAGTCGTCCCCCAACCGTCCGAGGAAGACAATTTCATCAGTAAACTCTTGATCACCGTCGTAGGTTGCCGTATAGTCGCTCTTGGGGGGGTATGTAGCTTTCCTGCCAAGATAACCAGTCTTCGCCCTGCCAGACAGGGCAGCGCCACTTGTGGAAGAATCGATAGGTGTCCCTATCTTCCATACGAAAGGACCTCGTCTGTTGACGTTGGAAGGTGGAGGCAGGAAATGTGGAAGAACCGTGCGGGAATCGTCTGCTGGTTTAAGCAACGCGTCACCAAAGTCCATGGCCTCTAACCCTCCCTGCCGCATTGCAACGATGACTGAGCGTTCCTTCACATCAAAGGCCTCAAGCCTTTTGATGTCACCCATTCGAGGAGTGTTCGCCTTCGAGTTGACCTCCTCATCTGCGCTCCACAAGAATCTGCCTTTGATTACGGAACGCCCGCGAGCGTCGACGATTGAGGTGCTATGGCCACCCCGGGAAGAGTAGAATAGTGATGGCGGACCAAAATGGCGAGGCTGAACAAGGAGGGAGATGGGTGGAAGAAGGGGCTTGGATGCATCGGATAGCGGCGGGGAAGGTTGCACTGCTGGGAATGGTGGGGCTGACCGGAACGGGTGAACTGGGTCGAGGCATTGCTGTCTGAGGTCTTTGAGCAAGATGTAATCCTCGTCCTCCTCTTTGCGTACTGGGAGATCCGGTGGGAGTAGTCCGTCTTTATACCAAGCTTGCATCAAGCTCGCTTTCCAGGGTCCTGAATGCTGGGTTAAAACGAGTCTTAAAATACGGGTGATTGTGTCATACCATGAACGATGCCCTTGGGATCACGATAGAACCATCTTGAAGGAGGTGCCGGTGCCGGCATGGGCAAACCTGGTGGACTGAATTGAATGGATGCAAGGTTTCCGCCATTGCCATGCGTATCTGGCTCATACTCGGCGCGGTATTTGAGAAAATTGGTGTACGTAGGGGGGATAATATAGTCGTCAGCAATAGTAGCAAGCGGAATCTTCGGCGCAAATGACAATTGTTGGAAAGTTGTATAAGGACCAACTTGGGCGGAAGTTAGAGCAACCAATTCCTCGGCATGCGCAAGGGCAGAGTCGTGTGCGCCTGCGCTTCCGGTAGGTGTATGAGAGGGCTCGGCAAGGTGGGGAATGGAATCATTGCGAGAATGTGAACCTTGACCTGCTGGAACGGTGACACCGACATTGAGGTTGACATTAGTGTCCTCCTCCTCGAGAGCAGGTGGATCGGTGTCGAATAGGTCAGTTTGGCCACTCCGTATTTCCCTCACCCTGCGCCTGGCAGCTCTTCGTTCAGCGCGTCCAATACGGATCTCGCGCACCCTTACGGTGGCTGGCTCCAACCCAAAAACATTCTGCGAAAATACCAAGAATACCTCCACAAGGTCATCGCCCTGCAATTGCAGTTCGAGTGACTTTGGGGAGTCTGGGAGGATAAACGTGCGAGAGAGTCCGAGAGCTGTTCTGTATGTCCCAGCAAACAACTCGACCTTCTCGCCACTGTCCCCACAGAGAATGGCCAAGAAACTGTTGAGACGTGAGAAGAGAATGATCCCTGAAATACATTCCACGTACCTTTTTTTCTGAGTCTCGACTGCCTTAATGACAAGAGATCCCTTTGTTCCAGGAAGTTTAACATATTCCAATTTTGGAGGCGGGGCTTGTGGAGTCGGCGGCGTTTGTAAGCTACTCTTTCTCGAATCCACGTCCACATTCTTGAGCATGAGTGTAGGATGTCGATCATCTGATCTACGTGACCCAAACGCCCCACTAAAAAATCGCGGAAGCAGGCGGCTAGAAGGTGCGGCTCGCAAAGCAGGAGTACTAGGTACGGGTGGAATCGTGTTAGCCTGTGGAGGGAAGGGGCCGCCGGAGGTGGATGGCCGAGGCGCTAAACTAGCCGGTGTTGTTGGAGGTCGCGAACGGTTGGAAAGCGAACGTGCGAGCGGTCTGACCTCGATGTCGGGTATAGGTGACGATGTTGAGAACACGGGAGAGCCAGGCGGTGTATCGTACAAAGAGGGAGATGCCCTCATGTCTTGGGAGCCAGTGGGATTGAAAATGCTACCAAGAACAGACCATCGGCGCCGTCGCCTCTCCGGTCGGCTGGCGACGCTGCGAGTGTGCGAAGAAAGAGCATCGGATAAAGAAGATAAGACAGGAAGGTCATCTTCGGGAGGCCCATGAACGGACCCGTTAATCAGGATAGGCTCCTGGGGTCGAAGGGTACCAACAGGGGGTACATCGGGAAGTCTGCTTTCCAACAGAGCTTGTGCAAGAGTAATTCGTTCACCGGGAACGGTGGCTGCATCATCATCATCTTCGTCAGGATCCACATCAAGAGAAGGCTGTGCTGGCGGGTTATTGTCAGTGACGTTGCCGTGATTATCTGCGGAGGAAGTTGGCAACGCCTGACGAATGTAAATAAGAACTGAGGAAATATCCTGGAAGGCAAGACTTACGTTTGCGCGAGGAAGGGTCAAATCAAGGTTCGAGGGGCGACTCCTTCGGTTCGATTGAATTGCATGGCTTCGGACTGGAAGGGTAGCCGTAGGGCCACCTAGGTTACCACCCTGATCGTCATTCCTTGGAGGCGGGATGGAACTGGTCCTCTCATCCAATGCTTGACTACCACTTGCACCTGCCGTTAACATACCAATAGCTTCGTCGTCGCTTCCTTCAAGCCAGTCCGAGGTCTTCGAGACATCCGCAGGATTTGTGGCGGTAACAGACGTTGCGCTTGAAGCCTGAGCGGCAAGTGGTGGAACCGGGGGAACGACGACCAAGGACAAGGAGGACCGCCTCGATTGAGTTATGTTTACTGACACTGAGGACCTTTGACTACGTAAAGGTGGCCGGTTATCAGTATACGGGGGAGGTTGTCCGCTGGGAGGGAGTGCCGACAACGTTTGCATTGTCGGGGGCCTCGGCTTTTTTGGAGTCGTCGTTTCGGAGATTGACGATGATCTCGAAGCAAACTTTCCATTTTGCGGTACCTCGAGGATTGGTGGTGTCGAAAACGATCGATGACCGCGTTTGTCTGACGAGTCGCGCTGGTCAATGGTCATATTTCCAAGAAGAGGTTTCTTGGATTCTTCTCTGCGTGACC
The DNA here is from genome assembly GCA_038092895.1 of Chalciporus pseudorubinellus. NCBI lineage: Eukaryota > Fungi > Basidiomycota > Agaricomycetes > Boletales > Boletaceae > Chalciporus > Chalciporus pseudorubinellus. The sequence continues at coordinate 3,291 of JBBPRG010000017.1, read as the reverse complement.
GTTCGCGTTCCCTACGAACTTCGACTTCCATTCGCCACTCGACAGCTTTCTTGACTTCCTCGAGCGCATATACTCGAACGCCGTCCCTCCGGCCGGCAATAGCCACTAGTACCCCGCGATGTTCCATTACGACGACGCTTCGGAAAGCAACCCTGCGGACGAGCGCATATGGCTGTGGGGCTGGGGGAGCCACCAAGGATAGAACATCCAACCCTTGGGCATGGCAGAGGAGGAGATAATGAGGGGCCAAAAATGCTCCGCTTGTTGGTGGAGAACTGAAATGGGAAGGGGAGAGGTCTTGAGTGATCGCAGACAAAGAGAGACCTAACTCGGTGAGAGTTGGAGGAGGTAATGGGGGAGGTGGAGTTGCTGAGCGGGCCAGGGGTGGAGAAGATGGCCGCGAATGTGGCTCAGATGGAGCTTGGACGGGTGTTGATGGTCTGTCTTCAGCAATTGGACGAGCATTAGATGGAAGGATGGTATCCCGTCGATGTATGAGATTTGAGAAAAATCCGGAGAGGCGGTTGTTGAAGCGGGCAGACTGGATTGGAGGTGAATGTTGTGTGGGGATGTGAAAAGGAGGGGGAGACTGTGAAATACCTCTATGGTTGAGCGACGTCTAGCCAGGCGATCCGGTGCGGGATCTGATGTTGAGGACGACTGAGCGTGGGCTTCTGAAATTACGGTACGAGAAGTGGCCGAGGGAAGTAAACGAGCGGTGGATGGACGTTCCAGTTCGGAGTGGGACGTCGAGACGTGAGCGACGGGCAAGGTATGTACACTTGTTGAATCTTGTTGTGTGGTATCGTGTTGAGAGTGGATGGGTTGTTGAGGGTCGTTGTCGACCTCGGAAGCCATCGAGACGGTCGTCGTCTTCCGTGGGGACGGAGGACTGGTGGTCGGAGTGGACCAGTGATGAGGAACTGGTCAATGTCATCCAAGCGAACCAACGACGTATGGCTCATCACGTGATCTGCGGGTCTCCGGGAGCCGATGCTACTCCACTAGTAGTACTACTATAGCGGTACTGGTGCGGGTACTGGCAGTCCTCGTCTTCTAGTCATGTTGTCCCTCCGCACCATTCCTCGTCGCGCACTCTCGACAAGGAGATGGGCGCACAACATTCCCTCCTTCTCTCATCTAAATTCCGTCACTAACGAAGACCTTGCTCACTTTGCAACCATTCTCCCGCCCCCTTCCATCCTTTCCACTCTCCCACCCCACTCAAACCAGTCAGACGATCTCGTTCCCTACAATGTCGACTGGATGGGCAAATACCACGGCCGTGCAACCACCGTGTTGCGTCCCAAAACAACACAACAGGTCAGTGAAGTCGTCAAGTACTGTGCCACCCGTCGCATCGGCATAGTTCCGCAAGGTGGCAACACTGGCCTCGTCGGTGGAAGCATATCTTTGGAAACAGAAGTCGTTCTTAGCTTGGGCGCAATGAACAACGTTCGCTCCTTTGATCCAGTCTCTGGTAAATTTCTACGTTTACATTCATTCTCCCCACGTATCGCCAACCTTGTTCGCTTCCACCAGGTATTCTCGTCGCAGATGCCGGATGTATCCTAGAATCTCTTAGCAACTACATTGCCCCTCACAATCACATCATGCCTCTCGATCTCGGCGCAAAGGGAAGGTCTGTACACGATTGTTCGTTCTATCCTCATACTCACATCGTTCAAGCTGTCAGATAGGTGGAAACCTTTCCACAAATGCAGGAGGTCTTCGTCTCTTGCGATATGGATCCCTCCATGGCACTGTACTCGGCCTCGAGGTCGTTCTTCCTGACGGAACCGTTCTCGACCAGTTGTCCACTCTTCGCAAGGACAACACCGGTAAGTCATCTTCTTGGTGATAACACAGTTTATCTCACTCTCCCTCGAGGGTACGACCTCAAGCAGTTGTTCATTGGTGGAGAGGGAACCCTCGGTGTTATCACGGGTGTCTCCATCCTCACCCCACCGGCTCCCCAGGCAACCAATAATATCTTTTTAGCATTACCGCACTTCAAAAACGTTCTTCCGCTTTTCCAGATAGTCAAAAGGCAACTGGGAGAAATCTTGTCTGCCTTCGAATACATTGACCGGACTGCGTATGATATGGCTCTTACCCACGGCTTGGGACCCATCCTCAACCCAGACGAAGTCGGTGATGCTCAATGCTTTCTCCTCGTGGAGACGAGCGGTGGGAACCAAGAGCATGATCTAGAGGTAATTATATCGGCGTGTGTCACTCGATGCTCGGCTGAACGTTATTGACAGAAACTGACCAATCTGCTCGAAACCCTAATGTCAGCTGACGAACCCCTGATTTACACAGGAACACTCTCACAGTCACCTGCCCAATTCGCATCGCTCTGGGCGCTCCGGGAAGGCTTGACTGAATGCGTGCAGAAGGAAGGAAAGCCATACAAATACGATGTCTCCGTTCCTCTTGCCGACTTCCAAACGGTCGTTGATACCATCCGCGAGCGCCTGATCTCCAAAGGTCTGTACGGAGACCACGGGATCTCCAAAGTGATGGGATACGGACACGTCGGTGACGGTAGGTATTTTACCATGACCCCTGATCTTATTCAGCTTGCTTTGCAGGAAACCTCCACATGAATGTCATTGCCAAGAACGGGTACCGTCCAGAATTAGAAGCAGCTATAGAGCCATTCATTTATGAAGTTGTTGGTACGTGCTGATTTCCGACTCTTCGGTCGAAGTGGCAGACCTGACTACGTTACGCAGCTGCACACAAAGGTTCTGTATCTGCAGAGCATGGGATTGGGTCGATGAAGACAAGCGCACTTCATTACTCAAAGAGTGATGTGAGCATAGAGTTGATGAGGAAAATCAAGCAGCTGTTTGACCCGCTCAACATCATGAACCCTGGCAAGGTCTTGCCGGAGCCCTAGAGATGTATGACGTTAGTTGTCATTAGCTACTAGGGGCCGGCTCGCGCCGCCTTTGACCTTGCTTGCAGCTGCACTTGATAATAATTTGCAGTAGATATTATCTGTGACTCTACGAACATGAATATGGAAGAACAATAAGCACGGAACAGGAGCTATTTTGGTTTTACATAGCATGGAACAGGAGCGACTTTTTGTGATTTTACAACGAATGATGGAACAGGAAAATGAGAACTAGGGTGACCCGCACGAAAATCAGACCGACATGAAATTAAATCACGAATGCATACTGCTTACAGAACTACAGCCAGTGTGTCATTATTCTGATTGCTTTCAAGCATAGTTCATATTGTACCATAGAAACACCAAATTGCATACATATCGGG
>JBBPRG010000016.1:0-42888 GCA_038092895.1 Chalciporus pseudorubinellus | reverse complement strand
TGTGTTTGATGAAGATGTAGAGGGTTTGGGCGACGTGGTGAGTGACATTCAGTGGGACGGCGTCACGAGAACGGCGTCAGAGTATGATGAGGATGAGGAGGACGAGGACGAGGACGAAGATGAGGATGAGGATGATTATTATGGGATGGGATATTTCGACGACTACGACTTCTATTGAGCGGTGCTTGCAGAAATATTCAAGTTGCCTCCTTACTACACTAAAGAATATGATCATCCTGTAGATGATTTAATGTAACTTGTCCACAACTTGTGCATGTATGTTCTTACAAACCCAGTTATAGTTGCGAGGCTGGACAATACCTCGACATTTCCAAACTTACAAGCAGCAATGTGTTCATCGAATCACGCACGGGATAGTGGTGTCATGCAATGTAAATTAACGGTGTGTGTATTATAATACATCCTCCTCCTTCCGAGCGGACAGCTCCTCTATTGAAGGTCGTTTGGGAGCGACCATCCCACTTCGGCCCGAGCTGGCGTACAAGACCTCGGCCTCTCCAAGTTCACCTGGGGTGTAGTCAGCTACAGGCCCAGGCTTGTAGATGTTGCCCTGGGGATCGAACGTCGACGAAGGGAGTTGGAGTATGTCGGATGGGGTCCTCGTGAGGTATAACCGATGTAGCGCATCCTCAGCTGCCTAAGCACGGAATCAGCAATGAGAACCCAACGAAATAGAGATGAGGTGGCATACCCTGTACTCGGCCATCTTCAGTGAACTACCAAATCCTTCGCCAAGTTTGTCTGCCCCTGAATATATCCCAACCACGAATATCGGCGAGTTTGAGAAACGGCCCGTTTCCTTCAAGAGTCTGAAACATGGGTGAGCATGACATACGACAGTGAACCGGGATAGTTTTCACCTAGACTTTGGCCCTTCTCTACCGAATTTTGCGACGGTCTCCATGAGAGCACGTTTTGGATCTCGGAATTTCAACATGGCGCGCAAGTCGACTTGGCGGCTTAGGAAAAACGAGTGCACGAATCTACGAGCTGATGAGAGGGACCGCTCTTGGTACACTAGTGCCGTCAAAGCACGCGGTATCGATGCCAGAGCGTCGGAGTGTAAGAGAGGTGGGGAAGTGGGTGTTGACGGCTAAGGTTGTAAATTAAAGGTTACAAAGTGAAGATACGAAGAAAGTGTGACCGAACCTGTCTATGCCATCGCAAAAGAGGTGTAGCACCCATCTCTTGAGCAACACTCGCGCAAGTTAATGGACCCACGTGAGCACTGACGGCAGCCTTCAAAACACGAGTAGGGAGATGGGGGTATGAGGAGTGTAGGTATTCGGACACGAAGAGACCCATTAGCGAGTTACCGAGACTTGCAAGGTCTGCGTTAGTTGGAGGAGGGGGACTTGACGGGTAGTATTTGGCATGAATGTTCACGAACGACTTGTGAGTGCAAGCGCGTCGAATCGTGTCAGGAGAGTCGACAATTGATCCCAGACCGACACGGTGTGAAAAAGCGGTCAAGGCTGAGGGTGGGGGTGGTTGTAGAGCAGCCCATGACACTGGGTCGAATGCGACTTTGCCTCCTGGCTGTCTGACAATTGCCTCTCTTGGCGGGAATTGTTTCAGATGAGCGGTTGAAACTGCGAGTTTTGAAGCTGTCGCGTAGAGTCTTTTTGAAGCATGGCCCATTGGCGAAGAGGAGACAGTCTTTGAGCGAGTTCCGTCTTGACAAGGCCAGTCGGTAGGAACCAAAAAATTAGGCGGACGCGCGACAAGTGACCGTCGGAAATACCCGAACCAAGTTTCACTACTGAGGAGACTCTACACTCTCTTCTTCAGCAAAGGACTAAAAAAATAAACAGATAGACAGATAGATGTATACTCGTAGGCAGAACTAGTTGCTGGTATATATTCGATCGTTGAATGCTGTTCAAACGAGACGCCAGGACTGATCTCAACCCCCCCGCCGTGACGTGGGACATATCTGACCTTGGGCGCCAGACTTGGGGCCTTGCTCGTCCAGCACGCGCACCACGCGGGCAGCACCCATTCAACACGCCTGCCAACACGTCTATTGACTACTAACATCCCACTTCGTTCTCATGGCGGTCGTATCGCTTCCTTTGACGTTCGCTAATTCATTCTGGACTCAGGACTATCGTAAGGGTCTCGAGGTTCTTTTCAGCAAACTCGAGCAGGTAAGTACCGCAGTCACCAACCCTCTAATGGTACCCGATTCACTCTTCCAAGGGTATCGCCGAAAACGACGAGATTGTTACGTTCATCAGGGTATGTCTCATGCCGCGTTACTGAATGTGGGTCTAGCGGTCGTAACCTCTCCATCTCTCAGGCACGCGCGAACGCAGAGAATCAACTGGCGACCTCTTTGCTCAATCCTCCTATCGTTAGTTCCCAAAGTACGTTTCTCTCGAATAGTGGGAACTCAACACACTCAACACATTCTGGCAGCTGGTTTCAACAAAGATGACGGAGCCTCCCTTTTAATAGCGTTTCTCGGACTCCAAGCAGAGTCTACTGCACAAGGGCAGATTCACAGAGACATCGCCAAGGACCTTCAGACGCTAGTGGCTGAGCCATTCGATGTCTGGGCTCAAGGTTATAAGGTGCTTAACGCATGTCATCCATAGGTGTGTCCTAACCCTAGACAAACAGGGGAGACTCTCCGCTAGTAAAGTGAACGCACTGAACAACTGGATGCGTTCCTATGAGGATGCCCAGAAGGAGGTGGGTTTGCACAAAATTCATGTCCCCTTTTCGTCGCTACAGCCTTCTGTAGGTTATCAAATTAAAGAATTCATACTTATCAAAGACACGCCGAGCGGACGAGGCCGAAGACGAGTATGGCAAACCCTTGTTTATTCAACCCCTGCTGACCCCATCAACAGTGCCAAGTTTGCACCTAACAGTGAATTAGGTGACCACTATACCACCTCGCCACGTCTCGCACCACGCGATGCTCGGCCACCACAACGCTCTGCCACTGTCTCCGAGCGTATTGCGCAACGATTCAAGGAAATCCAGCGCAAGGCTGTCGCCTCGACGGGGTCTGCTGCTCTCTCCGAGGCAGCAAACGCGGCCACCGGGGAAAAGGAGGAAAAGGAAGAGGAGGAAGAGGAAGAAGAACCACCGAAAGTCGACAAGGGCAAGGCTAAAGCGGTTGAGCCGACATCGCCAGTCCTTGCAGCGTCTCCCCCTCCCATGTCTCCTCCCTTGCCACCCTCGAAAGCAGATGTAACTTCACCTACGTCAACTGCATCGACGGCACTGCTTCCCCCCACCCCCATCTTGTTGGCGGGCCTCTCGTTGATGCCATCAACCGTATCTAACTTGCTCACGCGTGCCGCCGCTGAGATGCCATTGAGACCCATCCGCGTCCCCCTTCTGGGAGAATATCCAGATTGCTTCTCTGGCGCTGAATTCGTCGAGTGGTTGAACAAGAATGTCCCTGGCTTCGGAGGCAATGTTGACTTGGCGGAGGAAGGGGCGAGGGACCTGACAGAGCGAGATGGTCTCCTTCGCAGGGTCGGCGAGTTTGGCAACCAATTTGAACACGCCGACGACGCGTATTACCAGTTCCGACCCAAGGTAAGCTATGAGTGAACTAGCTCTCTCTACCTTGTTGACCCCACATTAGGCATTTGACCTTGAAGGTAAATCGACAGATGCCTCAGCGACTGCGTCGAAGCGGAACCAGATCGCAGACAACCTGTTGAAGCGCTCTGGAAACCTTGTCAATGTTGTCACGAAAGCGCTCAATGCAAACAATCAGAATGAGCCCTTGCACATCCGACTCCGTCAAGAGGCTGATGAAGCGGACAAATTATACCGCGTCTCCGTAAGAAAACTCGACCGGCAGCGACTTGGATTGGAGGAAAGGATCGAGGGAATACTGAAGACCCTCCAAAGATGGGAATTGGAGCGTCTTGCAGCAGTTAAGACTGGTGCGTGGGTTTTATTGTCCACCCTGCTGATGTCAAGTGTTGAGCTGCCTTCTACCGTAGTGCTGCTTCAATTCCAAGGAACACTAGCGAACCTCCCGAAAGCGTTTGAGCCGACATTGGAGAAATCATCTACGCTCATTACAGCATACCAGCCTGAATCAGATTTGACTGCCCTCATTGAGCGTTACCGTACGGGACCGTTCCGTCCTGTACCCCAGCTTTACGAGTCGATTGCCCACGACGAGTCTGACGTTGTGTTTGGCATTGATCTCCGCAAGTGGGCAGAAGGCGGGTGGGACGCTCTCACATCCGGCGAGGAAAAGAAAGAGATCATCCCTCCTGTTCTCACCGCACTGTTGAATGGCATGAACGAAGCTTACACAAGATTATCTGACGACGTTGGTGAGTTTCTCATGCGCTTGCTTCTCGGGGGATGGTTTGTCTGATGTTTCCTTGTCAGAAAAACGCAAATCATGGATTTATGACGTGCCCCTTCCAGCTATTCACCACCTCAGAGAAGCCCTTAACGCAATTCCACCCGGACAACCATTCTCAGCGGAAATACTTGCTCAATATGACGCGCCCGTCATCGCTGGATGTATCAAGCTTTGGGCGTTGGAACTCGACCCTCCCCTTGCCCTATGGGAAGGTTGGGACGAGTTCAGGAAATTGTATCCTACAATGGGCTCAGCTGCAAAGGCTGAAGGTGAGACGTCCGAAGAACAACATCTACAAGACTTGCAGGCAGCCTTGCAACGACTCCCTAGAATTCACCTTTACGTCCTGGATGCTATCGTCTCCCACATCCGTAACCTGGTCGCATCAACCTCTGTGGATGAACCCGACGATGTCTACATATCGAAACTTGCACTATCTATCGGAAGAAGTAAGCATTTGCCCTAACGCCCGATCCACTCTAAGCTTAATTGTTATACACTCTAGCGATCATCCGGCCCAAGATCGAAACGGAATTATCGATACAAGGTCGTCACCCCACATGTGTGTATTTTCCTCACTATCTTCACAATCAAGCTAATGTGATCACACAGTACTGTTCCTCGATCTCTTGAAGAACTACGAGAGCATCCTACCACCCACAATCACCAAGAAAAAGCGTGAGTCAGAACGTCGTGTGCTAGTCAGAAAACGCACTGCACCTATCGATATGCGGACGAGCCGTAGCAGGATTTCTGTTGGTGCGCCAACGAGGGACATACTTGCTGCTCAGCAGGCTGCCATGCAGCTAACCGCTTCGCAGCAGGAAGCACCCGCCCCTTCGCTAGCCGAAAAACCTGATGACCTCACTGCCGAACCTGTGTTGATCGAAGTTCCCGCACCCGTGGAGACTTTCGCCGATGATCGGCAGGATGACACCACTCATCCTCGTCGCCCCATGTTCAAGGAGCCCCCTCCGGAGATGGACGACATGCCCCCACGTCCTTCATTCAAAGAACCCCCCCCTGAAATCGATGATACACCATACACACAGCCTTCATTCGTCTCACCACATCCATCGCCACCTCCGGCCGCAGAAGAAAAACCAGTGTCATCTCCGGCCACACTCGCTCCAACCCTACCGCAGAATCCGGTCAAATCTCTCGGACGTAATTCCGCCCTGCGTTCTGGAAACGCGTCTCCAGCGCGCAGTCCATCGCCTTCCGTCGCTGCTGGTACGGAGTCTCCCGGAGAGGATCAACCTTTGGCGAGTAGCAAGTCGGGATTGACGAGGCATACGTCGGGACAAGGACAAGCTGGTATTCGAGGACCAAGGTTGTCCAGGGGACCGAGGGCTCAGCAGGGAAACAATGTTAGTGGTATGGTTGCAAACTTTAATAACCGTACATCGGCGGCATCACCTCCCCCGTCCCCGGGTCATAAGAGGTTGTCCAGCGGGGCGCCGGCTCGTCCGACGTCCATGTTCTCATCCAACGGAGGGGGAGAGTCAAAGAGGGGTCTTGGGCGCAGTTCAGGTGGGTTCTCTCGAAGGACTATGGCGAGCGACGCTGAGGATGAGGTGGTGGATAAATAGTGACCAATGACTAGGCCATTGGATAGGCCCAGGTTGCTATAGGGTATGCCTGTCTTAGTTCCATTCTTTCTCAGTATATGTTTTGCGATCATTGCAGCTATGTTGTATGCAGTTACCATGATTAATCCTATGCCTATCAAGTTCTCCTTCAACTCATTTGGCCTGAGTGTACCGAATGCTAATCGATCCATTGAGTTCGGATAATTCAGAACCATTTTACAGGAGAAATACCGTAAATTATGCAGGCAAAGTACAATGATACAAGCGAAGATACATGCAAAAACCAAAGGGTATACCATGTCTAAACTTCTTGCGAAGCACCATCCTTCTTTCCCTTGCTCGATTTCGACGGCAACAGTTCCGGATTGATGAAAGGCACGACACCACCTTGACTGATGATGACATCCCCCAAGAGTTTATTCAACCTACAAAGGGATTTAGCGGATTGTTCTTTGAAGGGTGCAGTGACTAACTCTTCATCATTCCGAATGGCAAGTTGAAGGTGTCGAGGAACAATACGTTGTTTCTAAAAAACCAAGATGAGTTGCATACCACTTGGTGGAAGAAAGAGTTCATACCTTGTTATCGCGGGCAGCATTGCCGGCTAACTCGAGGATTTCTGCTGCCAGATACTCTAACACAGCAGCAAGGTATACTAACAAGCCATTAGTAACAAGTCCGACGAAAGAAAAGAAAAATGCAAACATACCAGGCGCTCCTGCTCCAACACGCTGAGCATAATTGCCTCTCTTCAACAGTCTATGAATACGACCAACAGGGAACTGGAGGCCGGCTTTTGAGGAACGTGACTGCGACTTGGAATCACCACCAGTCTTGCCAGAGGAGGATTTGCCACTAAGTTCCCGTCAGCGATTGTAGTTCGCATCCAGTTGCATCCTAAGCAAACTCACGCTTTTCCTTTTCCAGACTGTCAAGCAAGTTCAGATAAATTAGACTCGTTGAGGAATAACCGCATTGCGTACCATTGTTCAAATAAATGGGATCACAGAGGGTAGGGAGAGATGGGAGTGGGGTCGAAGGGGCAACTACCCTACCGCCCGTGACGCGACTGGTATTTATTGGGTGTGTTTAGGGCGGAGTTCTAATGAAACTCATCAACGCGTTTTGCACGTGACTGACGCGGGTGTTTCCAAAAAGGGCAATCTTCCATGTGGCGCGGAGGCTTGGTTGGAAGAGCGGGCGGGTCTGCCCAACTTGCTATTTGCCCTCTCTTTCCAAGCAGTCCTTGAGGCTAGCACGAGGAAGTCCCCTGTTAACATTTCGCGTGTCTGGTACTGCACTTCTCCGATACAATTCTCTGCTTTTTGCGCTCTTTCCCTCTCGCTATACCCTTCAGGAGCCCAGCGGTAGTTGCATCTGCCTCAGGCTATTCATGTCTTCGCCTGCCGGTCCTCCAGCAGGAGTGTTACCCACCCCACCATATACACCGCCGCTATCCCCGACGCATGACCAGGTCCGTGCATTGTCATCGGTGCAGCCTGAATATGCCAATGCATCGCTCACTGGGATTATATTGTTTAGGTAGTCATTCTATATGTTGTATGTCTTCTTGTCTTCTACACGAGTGCAAAATGAATCCAATTGACACTTGACCGGCGCTTCAGACAGTTGTCTATGCTGTCGTCATCTTCGGGATATGGAATATTCCTGGTGCTCGGACGCTAATTATTCCCCTGAAGCTCTTCACAATTGGTTGGCACGAACTTTGTCACATCATTGCAGTGGGTTATTTGCCTGAATACCCGTCGCGAAGGATCCTTACACAATCCATGGAATTAATCTTAATCGCTAGGCAATCCTCACGGGAGGCACGATTTTGTCCGTCACCATAGATCCGTACTTGGGTGGAGCAACACTCGTAGAAGGTGGAACACCGATGATTATTTTGCCTGCAGGATACCTAGGCTCTACCATTTTCGGCGGCGTGTTCATATTGGGTGGTTTCGATACCCTAGTCGCCAAGATACTCAGCTTTGTGCTTGGTCTGGGACTCGTCACGCCGTTAGTCCTCGTCCGGGATAAATTGTACGTGAATATTATTGTTCCGGATCTGGTGGATCAACTCATCGCCCAAAGGACTATTTTGCTCACGCTAATTTACGAGGGTCTTCTGGTCGGCTTTTGGTTTATTGACCATGCGTAGGTTTCCAGCAGGTGTGACCTTTGCGCATCTAATTCTTGCTGTAGCCAAGCACTAAGGTGGTATTGTTTGTTCATTGGAGTCATGAAGTGAGCCCCTCCCACCTTTGCCATCCGTGAATATTCTGACATCTCCTTTACAGTGTTTTTTTCGTCGTTTGTAAGTGCAGATATGTAGAAGCTGCGACACCACATATAATGTTCTTTCGCAGGGGACATGACAGACGACAAATTCTTCCGCAAAGTCAATGACTCCGATTGCACCCAATTTCATATCATGTTCCCTCGGATCTCTACTCACTGTAAGAAGGTCACCCATGTGTGATTGATCACCTTACGAAGTTGAATAGTCTTCGCTTGTGCATGGCTCATCTTTGAGGTCGGAGTGTGCATATCATTCTTGTTCATTGGTTTAGTTTCCTTCAAGGTAAGCCCCTGTTTTAATTTGCCGTGACACAGTCTCAATCGACCTCCAGCTTAGTACCGGACAAATGGATGTTCAGGCAGGTGAGTAAGAGAGAGACCCAGCCCACAATCTTGCAACTCATGATCCCCTCAGCCGTCTTCCTTCCTACATGATGTATGACCCCTGGTGGCAACACAAAGCATACGACACGGTCTTTAATGAGACCAACCATGCAACGATCCAACCTTCGGACCTTCGGACTGTTTGATGCGAGAAAATGCGAATTCATCTGTATCTTTGCTACTTTCACTCACGTACACACATTTATACCGCATTCTTCAATCACTGACTCTCACACTGCGGCTCGTTGAAGCGGATGTGTAACTTAATCTAATACCTATTGACCCAGGTGGTACTTGTGACTCAAACGTAAGACAGTCCAATGTTCTGGGCTAAGAGGCGTTGAACCATCAATTCGAGGACCTGCTAGGGTTGGTGATGCACCACAATGCAAAGTGACGAATAATTGGATATACGATAGGTGTCGGGAGTGTAGTATAGATAACAAATTGGACGACGTGCAGAATATTCGATACAGACATGCAAAGTAAGACGGAGGGGTGTTAGTGCGCGCGATGGAATAATCATTTACGAGTTGCTCGCCGTATTATACCAGCAACGATAAGTGTGCCTAGTGCAGCTACGCCCCCCGCAAGTGCCATTCCGACGTACCCTTCTGTAATGGAACAATCACGATGGTTGAACAACTCGAATGACAAGAACTACAAACCTTTCGTAACAGCCTGATCGATAAGAGAGGCCAAACTCTGAGCCTGGAGGTTGGTGGGCTCTTTCTGTAACAATAAGTCTGCCGCTTCACAGTGAGAGATGGGCGAGCCATATACTGAAGAGCACACCAACCATTAAAACTTTTAGCATCTGCATAATTGCCCATCTTATAATACCCCAGTCCAAGATAATAGAGACATTCGCGACGCCGTGTGGGCTCTGTCCGGTATATATCTGTCGGAGGAGCTCATGAGAAGACGAACTGCGGGAGGAGGGGGGAATGCTCGCCTTGCAGTAACCGGACACCTTCCACCTGGTGTTCCCGAACTGGACTCTTCACCAAACCCCAAGCGTAGTTGAACTTTGTCTGAACAGTCACATGGGATTGAGCGAGCTCTTTCTGGTACTGCAGTCGAAGCACCTGTGCGGGGTTATATCAGGTGGGGCGGGGAGGGTTGATGTACAAACCTCGAGCTCGTCGTACGATAACGATACCTGAGCGTCTGCGGCGTAGGGAAGGTCTGTGGCCATGGCTGAGCAATGAAAGGAAACGCAGTTGGACTGCTCGGCTTGACGCAGCTAGTGGTGCCAGGGGTCTCGTTGCTGAGTCAGCGTTTCGACGGTACTGGGGTGGTCGGAGTTTGTGGGTTTGGTCGAACCACCAAGTTGAAGACAGAAAAGATGGCAGACACAGCCGGTAAGTCACAAAAACTACGACTTCGTCCAGCGCTTTTTACAGGCAGCCATAAAAGCCAACTCGTACTCGAGCAGAGGCGATGGAGGTCCTTGCCTTCTCCGTTTGCCTGCTTTTTTCTCTCTGCGAACGTTGAGCTCATGGTGCATCGCAGCATCCGTGCACTATGTTCTCTTTCCCTCCCTCTTTTTCATCAGCTAGCCATTCCCGTGGATCTCACTCGCGCCGCCAATCTGCTGACTTTAGCAGCACCACAAGTTACTCACATACACTACTTTTCCTTCTTTTTTTCTAGACCGTCCCGAACGAGGCTATCGTGAGGATCGCGAACGCCGAAGGCACGACGACGGACACCACAGGGACCGTGATTACAGAGACAGAGACCGTGATGGACACAGAGACCGCGACAGGGACAGGGACCGTTTCCGCCGCGATGACAGACGCGGAGCGCCGCCTCGGGATCACGGCGGGCGCACAAGAGACCACGATGAACACAGACCTCTCCACGACGAGGATCGCCGTCGTGACTATCGACGTGATGATGAACATGGTCATCGTCGAGGTCGTGGCGACGACGGCGGCTCCCCTCATCGCCGTGGCGGACGGGCACGAGGAAGAGATGGTCTAGGCACTCCCGAACGAAAGTCCCCTACCCCTGAAGGCACTGTTCCGCTATCTCAAAGAAAACGAAAAGCATCCGGTTGGGATGTTCATGCCCCCGGATACGATCAATATTCCGCCATGCAGGCCAAGCAAACAGGTTGGTATACTTCGTATCCATTCAAGAGACCTTTCTCATAACATTTATCCAGGTCTTTTCAACTTGCCTGGCGCTAACCGCACTCAGGTACCACCAATCCTCAGCATTGCCGGTCTTCCGCCCCCAATTCCGGTGCAGACATTTGGCATGGGAATCGGCAGCAACCCCAACCTTTCTAGGCAATCTCGTCGCTTGTACATCGGTAGCATCACTCCCGACGTGAACGAACAAAACTTGGCCGAATTTTTCAACTCCAAGATGATCGAGATGAGTATTGGAACCGGTGGTCCAGGGAATCCGGTCCTTGCCGTGCAATGCAATTATGAGAAAAACTACGCCTTTGTTGAAGTAAGTCTCATTTCTCGTACTTTAATGAACTATTCTCATGGCACCCATAGTTCCGCAGCGCTGAAGATGCTACAGCAGCAATGGCTTTCGATGGTATCATCTTCATTAACGGCCCTCTCAAAATTCGTCGACCCAAAGACTACGGCGGTATTGAGATGGCTGCGCCTAGCGTTCATGTTCCTGGAGTCGTGTCCACGAACGTCCCAGATTCGATCAACAAAGTATTTGTTGGTGGGCTTCCAACTTACTTAACCGAGGATCAGGTACAGGAGCTCCTCAAGACTTTTGGCGAACTGAAGGCGTTCAATCTCGTTCGAGAAAATGGCAACGGACCTTCGAAGGTTAGTCCTAGGTCACTCTTTTAGTTCAGTTGGCTGAATCCTATCTCTCAGGGATTTGCATTCTTCGAATATGTCGATGCCAGTGTTACTGACGCCGCTATTCAAAGCTTAAACGGCATGGAGCTTGGAGAACGTTATCTAGTCGTCCAGAGGGCTTCTGTAGGCGCGAAGCCTGGGCAGCCGAACTTACCCTATGACCAATTCCCAGAAATCCCCCGACCAATCATGCCGGCCGGCGAAAGTAACACTGCAGACGCACGGATTCTACTTATGCTCAACATGGTTACTCCAGATGATCTCGTCGACGATCAGGAGTACGGCGATCTCTACGAAGACGTTAAAGAAGAATGCTCCAGGTATGGAGATGTGGAGGATCTTCGTATTCCTCGACCTGTCAAAAAGGACAGGTCGAAGTGGGCGCCTGGGGAGCCTGGTATGCAATCTGCCATGGATGCGCAGAGAGCAGACGAAGCTGCTGGAGTTGGAAGGGTGTATGTGAAGTTTGTTGACACTTCAAGCGCGCAAGCTGGTCTCAAGGCTCTAGCTGGACGTTCCTTTGCTGGACGTTCTATTGTCGCGACAGTCCTCAGCGAAGACAGCCAGACCACTCCCCCTCTCGGCATTATCTTTGCTCCACAACCAGATGCACCACCTCCCCTTCCCGACTCGTAAGCCGTGTACTGCTCAAAGGCCATAGTGTTCGGGTAATGTTGCCAATAGCTATATCTCGCTTTCTGTATGTAGTCATGATACTCGCTTGTTCTTTGCTTCGTCCGCAGCTTGCCAGCTTGCCATGAAGCTTGATCACCTTCCTACGAATCGTAATACATGGTGTCATGATGAGGGTGCTCTTGGACCTCACCTGTGAACCATCCGAAATTTATTGTCACCGACATAATCATCCGCATAGCAGGAATATGAAGTTCACTTGAACATGTTAACTGGCTTGTGTACAAGTTGCAAGGTCTTGTCTGCCGCAAGGAAAATCTGAGATATCGACCGTGACATACATTAATTCCTTTCCCTTGCTCATCTTCCATGAGCCACTACTCGCTGAAGTACAAGTACACAACGTCTCGAACAGATAAGGGTTACATCTAGTCCCCCTTTCCGCTCCGTTTCTCGAGCCAGTCAGAAATGTCCGTGGTGGAGCGCTGATTGACAATGCGAGGTCAGTTCAATTTTCGGCACTCACGAAAGGGCCGTCTTAGGAAACTCACCTCAATCCAAACAGCGGAAGCCCGCGCTGCTTCCAGTGTTTGTGCAAGAGCAAGATTGTATTTCGACGTATCTCTCCCCTGCATTTCTTGTCAGGCGGGGGTTCATTTGATGAAAGCGACAGGCGTACCTCAAAGAACTTAGTGACCAATTTAATGTCTGCATCTGCACTCAATACGCTGAATGTGTGCTATATGATCACACGAGTCATGATATGAGTGTACATGGGTTCGTCGCGAGTAACGCACCGAGATCATGAAAGAGAAGGTCATGCTACCCTGGTATCGTTCCTCGAACTGCTCTTGGGTGTCAATTGCGCCCTGAGACATAACTTTTGACTTACAGTCTGAATGTTGTTCATGAAGAATTCAACCAAGGCTCGCTTTGTGCCATTGTTTGATTGCATACCAAAGAGGAAGTAGATGACGTCCTGAACCTTTGCCTTCTTAAGGATGAATTCTTCGGCGTCACTCTGACATGTTTTATCTTGGCTTGAGCACATCGCATGTCTGTAGAAAATGATCGATGATATGTACGTAGCCATCAACTAGATTCACTACCGCACTTACATCGCAATTTGAGAAATCACGGCCGATGTTGTCGCGTCTTCGTAAAGGCATTTAACGAAATTGTACTCTTCCAGCCCACCGTATTTTACGGCCTGTGAAGATTCGTTCAGATATTAAACGATGATTTGAATGGCGGTGACGAACAGTTATGGCTGCGATTCGGAATAAATCCGCTGGGATTTTTAATTCATCTTTGGTAGCCATATAGGTCTTGAACATCTCTCTAAGCGCGTCTACAACACTTCTCTGGCACGTGAGTTCATCATATTGAAGGAGCATAGCGACAACTGACCCTAGATCGCCGGCGAAAGCTGCCTGTTCGATAGCTCTGGTTCGAAGTTGGGAAATGTCTGCGGATTCGGATGACGAATACTCGTAACCGAGCCTATCCACGATTGGTTTGAAAAGGCTCTGAATGAAATGTTGGTGTCAGTAAGGGGATATGATAGATTCCCGATACTGACCCTCCTGAATTCGTCCAGGCCACGAACAATGTCCTCGTGTTCCCACCAGGTCGATACGAGGGTGGCCAAGTTTTCCGCGATGCTGTCCCAAACCAAGACTACCCTGCTTCACAAGAGACTGTCATTAAAAACAAGAGATACTCACACTCGGTTTCATTCCTGAAAAGATCTATCACTGTGAGCGCACTGCTAACGGTGGCGTGGCCAGATTTAGCAAGCGCCAGGGCGTCATGGACTAGTCCGATTCGGTCGTTGAGGGAGAAGACAGCGTCACCCTCGGCTGCTTCTCGTACGATGCGTGTCAAGCGCTCTTCAGGGTAGAGCACTCTGTCTGTCTACTTGTTAGAGGCATATTTGCAGAGACCAACCCTATTACACACAAACGCCGTATGTCCCCGCATTAAGCTTGTAGATTCTACTAGGGTCGATGGGGAGGGTTGTCTCGCGCGTAGTTAGCACTGTGTTGTCGATGGATGGTTTGCCCGTTGTGCCTGTGGTCAAGATAGCGAGAGGGATGGACCTGTGTGCATCATAAGCTATCAGTGGCTTGCATTGAAACAGAGAATAGACATACCATATAGTTTGGTTATCTTTCTCTTCCGCAGGACCGCTTACAAGAAAGCGGTCCTGACGCACTTTGACTCCTTCTTCCGTTTCGGTCACAGTAAGCAGCGGGAATCCAACCTGTTGATTCCGGGAGTATGAGGGCCAAATACTTGAAACGTTCGCCGCGACCATCGCTTACCTCCATTATCCAGTTCTTCATCATCTCAGAGACTTCAATCGACACGTTATCGGATGTGTTCGATGCTTTATTGATTCCATCCCAAAGGTCCTTGGTAGTTGTATTCCCGTAGAGGTGATCCTTGAGGTAGATCGACACACCCTTGAAGAAGCGCTCGTGTCCAATGAAACGGTACAGCATACGGAGAACTGGAAGATAGCTTGAATATCAGACTTCAGGTTGGCGCGTATCCACAGAAACTTTACCGGAGGCTGCCTTGGAGTATGATAGCGCGTCGAATATCTAGAAAACGTAAATACCTCTATGGGTGGATTACATTCATAGGAATACCTGATTGATCATATTCGCGTCGGGGCATCGGACTTCAATTGGGTGGGAAGACAGCCTAGCATCAAGGTCGAAAGCCTTGTTCATGTATTCTGTGATGAATCGGGAGTCGGACTTCCACTCGGGGTGAATCCTGAACAAGCGTCAAATGGAAACAAGGTATAGACAACTGAACCCTACTTTTCTGGAATGGAAAAGTCAACAAAAGTGCGAAACAACGTCGAGGACACATACCTAGACTGACGACCTCACCCATCTTGAAAACCGCATCAGGGTGGCATCCAGACTTGTGAAAATAACTGCATACCAACGTCGCAAAACCCTCATTCAAATATAGATAGTCCCACCATTCCATTGTGGCGATATTGCCGAACCTTGGACGGACGAGGAGTCAACAAGCAGGTCGCGTGAGTCGCAATTGAAGCAAATTACCACATGTGTGCAACTTCGTGAGATTGGACTTGAGTGATGCGTTGCAGACTCGCCATATCAGGCCGCTCAGGATTCATCAGGAGGACACTCGTACGTCCAGTAATGAGCCCCTGTAAATTTTGTAAGGTTCGTGATAATGTGCATGGTACACTGCCAATACCCAGTTCTCCATTGCACCGGAGGCGAAGTCGTGGGCCTTCAGATCACGTTCGTGATAATTGATAGAACATGTTTATGTTTTCTTACCACAAGAGTATCCAGTTTCGGGAGAGGATATTCGATGTTGAAAAGTTGCTCATAGATAGGAAGTACCTTCGCCTTGACGTCGAGGGCGCATTGAGCCTGACCTATGATGTCCGGAGTTCCTGGACATTATCAGCACAACACCGTGACCTGCAACCGCGGTGATTGCTTGCTTACCATAGACACGGAGCGGGATAATTTTCCCCGTCACTGGGCTCTGGTATGTACTCTCTAAGTGGACGAATGGTCCATTGGCGTACGCGACAAGGTATGTGGACAACTATAGCTCAGTTAATCAGCCTCACAGCGGAACGTTACACACCCGAAATATAAACTCACGGGAGGAGATGTTTCGAACTTGGTGATCTTCCATTCGTCGGCGTCGAGCG
Source organism: Chalciporus pseudorubinellus (assembly GCA_038092895.1). Taxonomy (NCBI): domain Eukaryota; kingdom Fungi; phylum Basidiomycota; class Agaricomycetes; order Boletales; family Boletaceae; genus Chalciporus; species Chalciporus pseudorubinellus. The sequence continues at coordinate 27,039 of JBBPRG010000016.1, read as the reverse complement.
TTGCAAGCAACTTTGCCAGTGCTACACCGTCATGTCTGTCGACTCCGGCTTTGTAAACTTCCTCGGAAGCCACGGGCATATTGCACAAATTGACAGTGTTTGCACGAGATATCATTGTGAACGTGAACGTCGCCTTGAGTAGGGGTTCATCCCAGCAAGGGAAAGCACGTCGGGCATCAGTAGGCTTGAACGCAAAATTCGTTGAGACATATGCGTCGGATAATGGGGAGCAACAAATGAGCATACCTCAAAGTGTGTGAGAGTGTACACCTTCTGCTTCCCAGCATCGTCATATGTAGACTTAAAATACCCCACCACCACCTCCTCGGATAGTTTTCCCGAGAAGTGGATGGACAAATTCGCCGTGGTATTGGCTGGCAGGGCTGTTGGAAAGTTGAGAGTGCCTCGTCCTGCGTTGGAATCAAACGACCTGGATGTGTCGACCTGTGACGTCTTAAGATCATGAGAGTACAAAGATGCGTCTGAGATCTCCAGGCCCAACGTATTGAACACGAAAGAAGAGGTCTCCTTCTTGACCGCCAATCTAGCCGGGTGTTTGAAACCATGTAGTTCCTAGAAAGCTACTCTTACTCGATGTTGACAAGACCTTCGAAAACCTCTCGCTCCAGGTCGGTCTTTATGGTGAGATCATAATGAATTGGCACGACTTCCATGGGTAAGCGAAAGTTGCCTATAGAGTCGTCACTTCCGTTACTGGCCATTCTGGTTGTGGAGAACGGGCGCTTGTGATGAAGAGAAGTTGACCCAAAGTATGTGCAATGCCAGTGGACCGTAGCAGCAACTGAGTACTGAGTACCCACCTGTTCTTTACCTTTTATCCACAAGGTGGGTTACTCAGAGAGGATCGAGTCAACCATTTCCTTGTCCCAAATTGCGCATGTGCTGCGGCACCGGGTGACAGGGAACCCCTGTGATCAGAACCCTTGATCACTTGGGGGCATCTGTGGGAACAAACGTATGGAAAGCCGGACGACCGTGGTCACGATATAGCAAGAACTTCCACGCCGAGTCCATTTGAATGTATGGGTCAAAAGGAGTGCAATGGGCATACATGGCAGAGCCCGCTTGCCTAGCACGGTCATACATTAAGTAGACGAGGTTGGGGTGTGGCCTGTTCCTAAGGCTACTATCGTATTATGTCGGAGTTTGGCGACCACGCTGACGGTCTGCCCTTCTTTGATCAATCTGAAAGACAGCAGCATGACGGGGAATCAGTAAAGGAGCAAGACAGGTCAAAATGTTCCATACCCATGACCTCTTGCAATCTCTGTAGGCCTGGAAATATTCCATACATTTGTCTCGGTTGTAGTCATTTTGGTCCATGCAAGCAAGAGACGCCTTGGATGCGTCCTCGCATGGGCTGCGAGAGATTAGCTTTGTTTTGTTGGAGCGAGCTCGCAAAGACGTTACTCGGTGTATTTTGTGTATGCTTTGCGAGCCTAGAATCACGACGTTCGATTTAAACTACTATCACAAGGGTGAGAGCTGACTAGCTCACAGTGAATTTGGCGTAGTAGTCTTTTGGTTTCACATTTTGTTCCGGTGGTGGCAATGGGCTTTCAGATTCTGAAGGCATGGTGACAAGGTCGCGTTTACAAGCAGTCTGCTCCCGGGTATTAATGAATGTCCTTAACTGGACTGACCCCTGAGCCATTCCGTGCTGTTCCTCCCATGATTACCAGCGTCGGATGTTTCGCTGGCGATGCTAGCATGTTCAGAACATGACACGCATACTCGACTCCTTGCTCGACCTCCACTATACTACTAGCGGTGACAATTCGCTAAAGTACATACAGTAATGTCCTGAGCAGATAAAAGGTTTCATCTGAAAACTTTTCGTTGCGTTTCAGTTGCCATTCAGCAATGTCCGCCGCAGAATGCTGAGTGAACAGCGTAAGCTCAATACGCTCCTCGGCACTCGCAAAAACATTGCTTTGGAAACGCACCTCAATCCAAGCAATGGAACCTCGCGCTGAATTAGAGCATTGAGATAACTCCCCTGAATCGCGTATTCAACGCTGTAGTACCCGTCGTCGATTTCCTATTGTCGGGTCATAGCATACCAGGAATACACGGGATAGACGAGGGCACTCGGCATGGGTCGATAATATGTTGCTTGCTCCTATGACTATCTCGTGCTGCTGGAGTTTAACGCAACAGTCTGAAGGACGTGAATCAGTGAGGCCGCGGGACAGGGCGACCTTTGCATCTGCCCTCTTGAAATCGTTATAGGCCCACACAAGTAAGAGACGGCTCGGGCGCATCTTCGGATGGGATGCTACTCGGTGTATTGTGTAGGGATTCTCCTGAAACTACTGACATGAAGAATCCTATAGGAAAAAAGTCCGTCTCGTGGTTTCCAGCTCAGGCTAGATGGCCAGCAGTTCTCAGCGTCAAGTACCAGCCAAAATCCGAAGAGAATGACAAACCTTCCACTGCCATAGGAAATCGTTATCCTTGGCCGGACCGTTGGTGGACGACGCATCGGGTTTCATTTCGTTGTCTTTCGTTTCGCTGTCTCTGGAAACCTCCAAGTCCTCTGTCGCGGGCTCGGTGGCCTCTTCTGTACCTACAGAGATTTCCAAAGCTTCAGGAGCAGCACCAAAGTTCCGGACCGCGGGGATTCCCCTTTTCACCCATCTCAGCTTGAGGGTAAAGCGGGGACCAATCTCCTGCAAAGCAACCTTTTCCGGAGATCGGAATGCATATCTTCATCCACCGTTAGCTCTACAGACGACAAAGCTTAACATGTCCTGTGGCTTACCTGTGTCTTCTGAAGAATAGGAAGTCACGCTGATTGTGGAGAGTCACGACTTGGCGTCCCTGGAACTCCGGGAGAGGAGGGAACAGAGTTTGGAACATTCGTCCGATTGCATGACCAAGGCTAGTAGAAAAGTTATTCAAAACAAGCTCCGGGTTATGCGGTGTTGCTCGTGCGTGTCCCTAGGAGGAGTTAGCCCTTCATGAAGTAAAACGAGGGTACGACCTACATATATTTGTTTCGTGAGCTCTATCGATGTGAGCTTGAAATAGGCGACTGGTCCATTCGGGAGGTAAACGAGTGTGATTGCATCTAGCCAGGCTGTCAGGGCTGATGAGACAGAAGTTGGACAGAAACACGGACTGGGCTTCTTCATATCATCGTTTACAACAAGCAAGTGTTTGTACCCTCGCCCAGCTGCCCACCCAGCTATGCGGCCCATCTCGAATCCTTTCCCCTTCTTCCTACGAATATACTCCGCACCAGGGAAGACACCAACCAGCTCGTCACAGAAATCGTATGTTGCCTTGGAGGCTTTTGGAGAGGTCGTGATGAGGACCTTGGGTGGGATCGTCGGGTCATCATCAAAGTTGAAGTAACGCGAGAACGGGTCCGAAGAGATGTCGCTGTTCAATTCCTCCACCTGTATCGACGATGAGCCTTCTGGTCTTTTCGACGACGGTAACATTGCAGGGTCATTTTCGCGGGAATTGTCAAGAGTACGAGGGGTATTCTCCGCTTGTCTTTTCTGTCATGAAATGAGGTGCAAGTTCGTCGAGTAGAGTAAGATTACACCAACTTTCTTAGCAGCGGGATCGCTGGCCTCTTCCTTCGCTCGAGCGAGTCGTTTTTGAAGTTTTTGCTGGTTTTTCGCCTTCTTCTGTTTTTCGGCTACATCCTGCCTCTTGACCTTGTTCTTGATGAGGGAAGATTGTATTCGAGGAGCCATGATATCTATCAAGAGGAAACCAAGCCTGAGCCTCATACTTACTGACCCTCGGTCACGTGATCCGCAACGGCAAGAGTGGAGGAGGTGGTCAAACCTTTCTTACTCACTGTACTTGGCGCGCCCATCGTTGCAGGATGTTCGCATTCCGCCCTGCAGGTTTCTTACTCCCACTATTATGCCTTCTGACCACAGTCAACGCCCTTCATTTCTATCTCGACGCCAACGAGAAGCGCTGCTTCATTGAGGAACTCCCCTCCAACACTGCAGTCGAGGGTACGTGTTCGCACGAACCACATACTGTGATGCCATGCTAAGCAGTTGAATGTTTTATAGGGCATTACAGGGCGCTAGAATGGCAAGAAAGAATGCAGGCCTACATGCTTGAGCCAACTCTAGGCATTCTTGTGGAGGTAGAGGTATGTCCATGGTCTGACCTCATCAGACGCTTCATGAGATTCAAAAATTTTGGGTAATCAGGAAATGGAGACTGGTCACACTGTTGTCCAGACCCGCGGACCACCGGACGGTCGGTTTACCTTCGCCTCACATGATTCTGGCGACCATCAAATATGTCTATCCACAAACTACACATCGTGGTTCTCGAACACGCACATCAAGCTCTACCTTGATATCATCGTTGGCAGCACGAAACCAGACGTCGAGAGTGACCGTAGCCACGTGTCGGAACTTGCAGGCAAGGTCCGCGACCTGAACCAAAAGCTGGAGGACGTCCGTCGCGAACAGCAGTACCAGCGAGAGAGGGAATCAGACTTTCGTGATTTGAGTGAGGGGACCAACTCGAAGGCTGTTTGGTACAGCTTGATGCAGATCGTGGTCTTGGTCGCCACCTGTACTTGGCAGCTGAAGCATCTCAAAGTAAGGTCTTTAGCTCATGAGTGAGACCAACGCGCTGATGATGCTTCCTTGCCATTTAGCGATTCTTCCAGGAAAGAACTTAGTGTTATTGTAGATTCCTACTTCATTGGATTTGCCTACTGCCTCGGTGTGAACTCGCAGTCTGCTTGCCCCAACCATGACCTTATTCCGGAAGCGTCATTGAGGTCATGAGGTGGAGACAAAAGCGGTATGTTCTCCTTTGATGCTTTTCGGCATAGGAACGTTTGTCAGGAACCTGTCTTCAAGCATTTACCACTCTCTTTCTGACCCCGTGCTGATGGCCCTTGGTTCTTTGTCAAATATCAAGATCGATCCACTGATAAATCGGGTCGTTGTAGATTCTACGAGCTTTTCACATACATTGTCGTGGTATCATGAGTGGATGGGCCTCGGGAATGGCTTGATCATTACTGACTAGTGGAGGATGAACGTTTGAACGACTATCGTCATCCCAACTCTTGGGTCCTCCTAGGGGAGACTGCCTAACAAGTACGATCTGGGCTGTCATGAGGGATCTAGGATGCCGTAAACGTTGACAGAAGCTTGATACCACAGGGGCATGTGAAGCTGCACCCTGTGAATGCAGGGCGCCAAGTGTAATATTCCCATCTGATTCTCTTCGTCTGATAAAATCAGGGCGACTTCTGTCCGTGGTGTCCTCATTTCCCAGCGATCTGAATCCATGGACACCAAACAAGACTATGTCGAAGATGGCGTTGTACCCTCATTTCATTCCGATAGCGTGACCGAGTCGACTCTACCGCGGGTATCTGTTCGGCCGCCGATCGACTATTCCTCCTTCGGCGCTTTCGCCTACAGTGCTTGGGCTCGCTGGAAGAGTCTCTGGACGAAACGTTTCATCTTCTCGCTCATCGCTGGACAAGTGGTATCATTCTGCATCACGGCAACGAATATCACGACTACGGAGCTGGTAGGCAGGAACTGGTCCCTACCGACCACTCAGACATGGTTCTTGTAAGTGTCTAGCGTTTTCTCGTTCCCTGTTCCTAGCTGGCATGCTGACCCGCCGCACTGCAGATATTTCTCCCTTTTCGTGATTTACACCCCATATACCATGTACAAGTGTGCGTGTAGATCAGAGCTGTCCAGGTATCTGACTCAAAATGATGCGCAACAGATGGCTTACGAGGGTGGGGACGAATGGTCTGGCGTGATGGGTGGAAATGTATGTCCCCCGAATGGCTTGCTTTCTTCGTCTAATGCATCCCCTGTAGACCTTTTTCTTGCATCTTGTGACGTGGAGGGCAATTTCCTCGCCGTAAAGGTAATTGATTTACAGAACAGGGACAGCTCAAGTTGACTGACAAGTTGTTCAGGCATACAATTATACCGACTTACTGTCATGCATGCTGCTGGATGCGTGAGTACTTCACTTACAATGTTTACCCCGAGCTGACCTCTTTCAGCTGGGCCATACCCGTCTGTTTGTTCTTCTGTTGGGTTTACATGCGAACCAGATACCACTGGACACAATTGGTCGTAAGTAACAGTGTTCTGACGGTCGGTAGTATCTCTTGTAACGATCCTTTGGTATCATTAGGGCGTCCTCGTTTGTGTTGGAGGACTCGGGATGCTCGTCGCATCTGATATGATAACGGGCAAGAATTATGCTGCCGTCAACAAAGGCGAAGGCGATGCCTTCATGATCGCCGCCGCAACGTTGTACGGTTTCAGTGAGTTTTTCACTCTTCTTCTGATATATATACATAAGACGTCTTTCGCAGCGAACGCAACGGAGGAGTTTTTCGTTAGAAAAAGACCCCTTTACGAAGTACAATTTCGGTTCATTTCTCCATCCAGTAGCTTACCTTCATGATGGCAGGTTGTTGGCCAGATGGGTATGTGGGGAACAATAGTCAATGGAATTCAAGCTTCTGCTTTAGAACATCATGCCTGGACCCAGGCTTCCTGGAATGGAGCGAACAGTAAGTCTAGACTTCCATCTTCCGCGTGGCACGGCACTCAGACCTTCCATGTTAGTCGGCTTCTTGCTTGCCTATACCGCAGGCGAGTGACATGCTTCTGAGCGCGCAAAGCAATTCATTGACTTGATCACTTTAGCTATGTTTACTCTGTATACCATTGCGCCGCTGCTATACCGCTCCGCTTCATCGGCATACTACAATATCAGTTTGCTTACCAGTGATTTCTACGGTCTTCTGTTTGGTAGGTGTTCATCTCATTCATGGGAGCCCAGATGTTGACCATCGCCCCCTAGGCCTGTTCCTCTTCGTAAGTTTCACCCTACTGTGATGAAGCACAAATTCATATTTGCGATACAGCACTATTCCCCGTTCTGGCTCTATTTCCCTGCTTTTGCTGTCGTTGTCGCTGGTCTGATTATCTATTTCTGGCATGCGACGCGTGAGTTTCATTCACCCCTCTGTACTACATGGAGCAAGTACTGATGATCACTTGGCAACATGTAGCGGAGGAACAAGGGAAACTAGATCCCCAGAGACCAGATTACCTGCGCCGCAGCGAATCGATGGAAGTTTAGAGTCTGGATTTACGACATCACCAATGATATTCGAAATGTAGTGCTATGGATTCGAGAAGTATCGAGTAAATACATACAACTAACGAGTACGCGCTGAATGATTCAATGAATGAGTATTAAGTTGTGCAACGCGTTCCTTGGAACGATCTTCAAGGTGCTCAGAGCTCGACTGAATGAATAAGTAACAAGTAGTGGAACTAGTGGGGTCGGAGATACATGCTACAAAGTCAGGATCCAATTAGAATTAGGCTTCATGAGAGGGGATTGTTGTCGTATAATGAAAGCTAAATACATATTTAGGCACCCATGGGGGCGTCCTTTTTTTCGCGCTCGATACGCTCTCGTTCGGCGCGGAGTTCAGCAAGTTTCTAGACGGCGAGTCAACTATGACAGCAACGTAAGGTGATTGGTCCTTACAGTCTTCAGAGATTCCGCGGCAGTCACTATTGAATCGAGCGTAGACTCGGAGAGATCAACGGCCTGCATATCCTTAGTCATCCGTCTGAACGATAAGATTTCGACTCACAGTATCTTCTGCGCGTTTCTGTAGATGTCTCAGCCGCTCTCTATCTTGCTCCCAATCCCGTTGGTTCCATCCGAAGGTTGCCCCTCGGTCTGGGCTCCAGCCAGATTTCCAGGTGGCTTCTTGGGGTCCGTTGTCGCCGGATGGTCTGGAATAATTACCAGATGGGTCGGCTTGGTCCTGGACGCGACGATGGTTCATCACGCAGGGGAAGTATTGCGCGCGGTGGTCGTGCATTGATTTGGTACAATGCCACCAAGTAGCGGTTCCCGCGCCGAGAAGGAACCAGATGATGCGGGATGGTCCACGGTGAACGAATAGGTGGTGTGGGTACATGGCTATGATGTGAGGCCTGTCAGGGGATGTGTGTGGTGTGACTGGGCTGCTGTGGACATGATGAGCGACTGATTTATAGACCTCGGGATCGTTAACGCAAGCTTGCGGCGAGACGGCGAGATAAAACGACTTAGTAAGGGGGTATTTGTGATCGCGCGATCCTCTGTCGGCACAGCGGGCCGTGCCGGGTGCGTACCGTTCGGAATATGTCGGAGGTTGAACTTCTCGTCGGGGTTCACGCTGAGTTTGTCGTGAGACCTCAGAGCTGTGCATGGGGCGATGGACGTGTCGGGTGGTGAGGAACACCGATGGCTCTGCGACGGTTGGGATGGGTGTATCGATGGGGGGTTCATGCTGTGGCTATTGACTCTATTCGTACTACTGCTACTGCTAGTCACTGAGCCTGTGTGGCGTGACCGTTCGTGACCGTTGTCACGCCAGCTGGGGAATCCGAGTGCTTGATCCTCGTTCCTCAACTCGCTTTTATCCATCCGCTGCTATCTCGTTCTGCCTGTGCCAGCGTTGCATTCAAATTCGGCGCTCAAGTCTCGTATGAACCTCGTTCTGGATCGGCGCACACATCCGAGCTTCGTTCATTAGTCGGGCTGCCCATCATCTCCCGCCTGGCCTGGGATCATGGCGTTTGAATCAGAAACCACTCGTGTTCGCAACGACAACCTCTCACCTCCACACAACGCTGGTCCGATTTCTGCTCCTCCTGCTAGCCCTTCCCGTCTCCCCGATCGTCCCTATTTTCCGACAAGGGCCTCCACTCTCAGCTCCACCCACGACCACTCCCGACACACCCTCTCTGCCAAGCAGGAATTCTTCTCTCATGCTCACAGCGAAGACCTCAACCATAGTCCCTCATCGAGGTATGACCCCGACGACATATCGGGTCTGTTACCGATGCCCATCCCTCCGTTCCTCTCCGCCAGTCGACCGACCACACCGAGCAACACTTCCAATCATTTCAACCGGACACCGACATCCGAGTACCCCATAGACAGGACACGACGCAACAGTGATGCTTCGGGTCATTCCAACTCATCAAGCTCCAGTTCACCCAACAAGGCAGGCCCCCTGACATCAACTTCCTCGATAGCCTCCTCCAGTCTATCATCCTCGTGAGTCTCGCCATTTCGCCCGGATAAGTTGTTCCGTTTATTTACAACGCTCCACTGCAAGACCGTGTGCAGCGTGTGGACTTCCGATGCAAGGGGCGTTCGTCCGTGCATTGGGTACTGTCTTCCATCTTAACTGCTTCAAGTGTCTGGTGTGTATTCTACACAACGCACTCGTCATCGATGTTTGATTTGTCGATCAGGATTGTGGTGATGTCGTGGCAGCAAAGTTTTTCCCCATAGACGGTCCGGATGGCAAGCAACAACCCCTTTGTGAGAGGGACTACTTCCGTCGTCTAAACCTCATTTGCGCAAAATGTGGTCTTGCCTTGCGTGGAAGCTATATTACAGCATGCAGTAAGCGGTTTGTTATTCGGAAGCCTTGGTGCCTGCTCACATGGAACTCAGACAAGAAATACCACGTGGAACATTTCACCTGCTCCTTATGTCCGACTCTTTTTGGTCCTCAAGACTCTTACTACGAGCATGATGGTGATGTGTACTGCCACTTTCATTACTCGACGCGTTTTGCTACGAAATGCGCGGGTTGTAGCAGCGCGATCTTGAAGCAGTTTGTTGAGATCAATCGTAACATGCGAGACGAATGTTGGCATCCTGAGTGCTACATGATCAACAAGGTGGGCTCCACGAGATTTGGCCCTGATCGGTCATTCATCGAGTCATTTAGTTCTGGAACGTCAAAGTGGTCTCGCGGAGGTCAAGCGGCTCCATTACTGATGGGTCGGAGCTAGAGCCTTCGTATGTCGAGGAGGAGAAGCGAGAGACACCGGTTTCCTTGAGGGACAAGCAGGGAAGAATGGAGCAATTGGTGTACCGGATCTGGACGTAAGTGATATGGATATTCATATCATCATGCATTGATCTTGCCTTTCCAGCGTCCTCTCAGCTTTCGAGGAATCAAGTGCTGCATGCATATCGGATATGCTGCGGCAGGTCAGTAATGGTCAATATCTTGATGCCATCAGGATGGCAGAGAAGTTTATTCTTCATGTGGAGGTCCTTTTCGGGACTATCGACGATCTCGAGTATCATTGTGCACGGCTCAACCTCAAGGGTATTGCTGCCTCGCGTTTCCAAGCTCATGTTACTTACGTCAACTTTACAGGGATGTCTCATGTCCGGGAGGCCCGCATGCTCTGTCGAAAAACCGTCGATCTCTTCACGTTGTTGTCTCGCACCCAAGAAACAGGATCGCGTCGGATAGGCATGACGCAAGAGCTATTGGCACTCGTGACAGGAATTGCCCATTACCTCAAGATCCTCATTCGCATTGCGTTGACGGGAGCACTCAAACTAGAGAGGGAGCAAAGCGTTAGGGAAGCGATGCCGTCATTTCTGGATAAGCTCCATCTTCTTGCAGTGCAAGGTGGGGATCCTGCTGCGCGCCGGGTCATCAAAAGCGGTAGTGGAGAGGTAGTGGGGCAAAACAACGGCACCAATCTGGGCACGACAGGAGTCACGTACGGATTTAGGAGTCTGGCTCCTGAGCTGGCTGGAGAGTCCCCATTCTCGGCCTCCTCGCCCTCAAAACTCTCTGTCAGCAACCCTCCTTCAGATCGATGCGTAAAGTGTGCTCAGGCAGTGGAGGAGGACTGTGTTCGACTGGGCACCTATCAGCGCTGGCACTCGCATTGTTTGCAATGCAACAACTGCGGCAAAGCTGCTGCAGTGCCGGTCCCGAAGGAGCCGACGCCACCGAAGGCTGCTGAGGACAAGGACAAAGAAAAGGAGAAGGATCCGTCAAAGTCCGCTGTCGTCCGCAGACCACCTGCCAACGTCGGCATATTTGTGTACGATGCTGAGTCCGCCAAGGAAACCCCATCCTTTGGTGACGTTCCAACTTCGATACTGTGCACCGATCACGCTCATGCTGGCTGCCGGGGAGGGTTCCAAGCGGTATCTCGTCTGGAGCAATACGCGTTCTTGCTCAACATCGCACTTCGTCGTCTATATCTTGTGTTGAAGCAGCAGGGTGTGGTTCCACTCTCGCCAGGTATGTCCTGTAATGTTCTATCACTCCAACCTCGATACCTGAACTAATGCGAATCAGCAGTCTCAACGGCTCCCAGCGTTAAAGGGGGAGATCAAGATCCATATCGCAACTCTGGTGATATCATGCGGATGAAATCGGTCCACCTGGATCGCAAACTATCTGCCACAGCACGATTACCCAAGAGGTCAACTATTGTAGAAAGTCCTGCTGGCAGGACGGTGCATCCTTCGGAGCCTGGTTCCATTCAACGTTTGCAACAGGAAATCAAGTCACCACAACCCCAGCGAGGACCCCCTCCTGGTAACCTTATACCAGGTCGTCAACCCTCCCAACCTGCGTCAATCTCCTCACATCCTCCATCCCGCACGCAGCTACGGTCTCCAGGCACACTAGATACCAATCTGCAGGTTCAAACGGGGCGACCAACCCTCGTTCGCAATAACACTGAGGTGAAAATTGTGGACGAATCGGCTCCCAACTCCCCTGCAGCTGGCCTCGAGGATACACCCCTCCATGTCCCAGATGATGGAATCACACTCGCTGACATCCCACAGCTGATGGAAGTTGCCCAGGCCCGCGAGCAACAACGCTCGTTACCCCGCCAGAGCACAATTCCACACATCGCCGAATTGAGTGCCCTTGAAGTCGCAATCGTCAAGCATTCGGCCTTGCTTGCCTTACAACGCTTCCCGCTCAAGGAACAAATAGACCTGGACGAACTTCTGGAACTCGTGGAGACGAAAAAGGGGGGCTTCTGGAACAAGCTATTTAAAGCTGGAGACAAGAAAAACGTCAAGAAAAAGGGTAACTACGTTTGTCTTGGCGCTGAGCGATTTCTGACCGACCTTCTCAGGTGTCTTTGGCGTCCCCCTGGAGTTATTGGTTGAGAGAGAGGGTTCAGATTCATTACATGGTGCTACCCGTGCGACCTTGAGAGTGCCGAGCTTCATGGACGATGTCGTCTCTGCTATGCGACAGATGGGTACGTTCGCTCCCACGTCGCGCCGGCGATATCTGATATTAGATAGACATGTCCGTGGAGGGGATTTTCCGTCGTAATGGAAACATTCGACGCCTGAAAGATCTTACGGAGGCAATTGACCACGATCCGTCATCCGTAGATCTTACACAGGACAACCCGGTACAGTTGGCCGCACTCCTCAAGAAGTTCTTGCGGGAGCTCCCGGAACCGTTGATGACATTCAAGCTACACCGCCTTCTAATCGCATCGCAAGGTAGGTTCTGGTGTTACATGACCATCCTCATTAAACTTATCGACACTCCGTGTAGCACTTCCCACAGAGGCGGAGCGGCGGCGTTGTCTCCACATGGTCTCGCTCTTACTTCCGAAGAGCCATCGTGATACGATGGAAGTGCTTTTTGTATTCCTGAAATGGGTCGCATCATTCGCCCATATGGATGAAGCGACGGGAAGCAAGATGGATCTTCAGAACCTCGCAACTGTCATATGTCCCAGTATCCTTTACTCACGTGGTCGGGACGCGGTTCGGGACGAGAGCTTTGGCGCGATCAGGGTGGTGACATCCTTGTTGGAAAACCAGGATGAATTTTACACTGTTCCCGAAGAGTTCCTTCCCATACTCAACGATCAAGAATACTTCTCGAGCACCTTGGAGCTGCCGAGCAAGGAATTCTTGAAGAAGTGCGATACTTACATGCGTCTAAAGGCAAGCGGGAGACCCCCAGCGGCATCAGTCTTCCCTACATCTCCAAACCCTCCCAATCAATCTAGAACATTCTCCCCTCCAGAGCGTCCGGTGCTGACTTCAGCCCCAAGTGAGCCTCAAATACGGAATGGCCGTCAACAGTCGCCTCATTCTCATCCTGGCCTTCCACATGCACCGATGTCATACCCATCTCCTGTCCATCCGGCTTCACTCTCCCAGGGAGCAGTGATGATCCAGTCGCAACAACCTCGAAACCCGCAGCCCCAGGATGTGGACTGGGTCGTCGCTCAGCGACCGGTGACAGGTTCTGCTGTTCATTCACCGGGACCACCGGGACCACGGCCAATTTCATACGCACCCCCACGGACCAGCGTCGAACACCCACAAACAGTCTCCCCGAATGGGTACCAGGCAACGGTGGTCCGTCAGCGTACATGATGATATGATTCCTGTATAAATGCCTCGCTTCCCATTTGTTCTTCCATGATCTGCTTTGCCAACCAGCTGACCAGTCACCCTCCTTTGTTTTCACCCACTCTCCCCGCATCCATTTTCGATCTCGCATTTATCTGTAGTTTACCGTACGTTTTCACTTATCAGTATGACACGGACGACTATCTTCGCAGTATACTCATGATACCCGTGCATTCAAATGTACTCATTTTGAATGAATCAAAAACCAGTGTGGATTAAGCAACACGGGAGATTTCGCATAACTCATATGCGTGCGGCATGGCATAGATTTTGATGTGGCGAATGCAGTACAGAAAGGACATGAAGTAAACAACCAATCCCCTACTTGAGAGGAATGAACCGCGATGAGTGCGTAGCACCGATCTAGGGGCGATGTCAGTGCAAGCATGTGGAGGCAATATAGCGGGACGTACACCAGGACGACCGTGCTTAACGGGCCGGTACGAGCACGAGAATTCACCCAAGTAGTGACCGGTCATCTCAGGCTTGATTTCAACAGAGTTGAAAACCTATGATCACAACAATCGTTACTGAAGCACATATCGATCGCTCGTCAAGAATTACCTTGCCGTTGTAAATACCGATCACGCTGCCGATCATTTCGGGAACGATAATCATGTCCCGGAGGTGAGTCTTGACAACTGCAGGTTTCTCATTCGGGAGAGCCTCTTTCTTGGCCTTGCGCAACTTTTTGATGAGACCCATTGGGCGGCGCTTGAGACCACGGTTGAACTTGCGGCGAGCACGTGCGTGAACAAGCTATAAAAATGATTGGATCGCGATTGTTATGGTCGTCGATATAGAACGAATGATAGGGTACATACTTCGACGAACTGGGGGTAATCAATATGAGGATCAAAGTAACGATGCAACGATACATTGTGCGCACCTCTTCGTTGCTCAAGTCAAGGAGCTTGTCAAGCCCAACACCACGGAATGAGAACGTGCGGAAAGTTCTCTTCTTCTTGAGCTCAGCAGCGAGGGCTGGGTCGGTAACGGCTGAATCATCCGCCTAGATGGATGGTGAGCAAGTCATCGTGACAGCATGGATCATTTCTATGGTTTGGGATGCTCACCATATTTGCGTCGTTGGTGGTCTTGAGGCTGTCGGGAGTGACGATGAGGCGATGTGAAAGCGGAGAGTGAATTTGGCAGTTGTGGCTGAACCTTGATCACGTGGAACTGTATAGTACATCCGGAAGTGGTCACACTTTGTCAGGGAAAGATCACATTCACCATCGTCGTCGGATAGAATCCACAGGTCTTCCCTCGAGGATTAAAAGGTGTGTTTCTCGTCGCGTTCTTCAGTGGGATGGGCTCACGTCGTCGCCTCTGGCAGTGATTTGTGGCTGCCCGTAACCCTGTCTATACACTCGAAACCAAACACCAACTAAAGTCCGTTCCTCTCTCATTACACATGAGCAATCAGAACTGATAGTATTCCCAGATGCGTCATATCGCTGCTTACCTCCTCCTCCAAATTGGTGGCAACGCCTCCCCTTCCGCGGGCGATGTCAAGAAAGTCCTCGGCGCTGTCGGCATTGAGGCCGATGATGAGCGCCTCGAGAAGCTTATCTCCGAGCTTGAGGGCAAGGATGTCAACACCGTGAGTAGCCCAGAATAAATTTATGTGGAACACCTCGTAATTAACTGGTGCTATAGTTGATTGTTGAAGGTTCTGGTAAACTCTCGTCGGTGAGTATGTGTTGGCACCTGTGCAAAGTAAGCGATGACATTCTTCGACAGGTTCCTTCTGGTGGCGCCGTCTCAGCCGCTGCCCCCGCGGCCGCTGCCGCTGGTGGTGCTGCTCCTGCTGCCGCTGCTGCAGAGGAGAAGAAGGAAGAAAAGAAGGAGGAGAAGGTCGGTCCATTCACCGTCGATATCGAGGGCATGGTGCTGATCGTTTTCTGTAGGAGGAATCCGACGACGACATGGGCTTCGGTCTCTTCGACTAAGTACATTACGACCGTGTCATGTAACATGCCAAAATGTAGCCAGAGCATCGATAATGATAGAACTCGTCCCACTGCATGTTCATTCACCTTTTTCAGTTTCATTAGTTCCGGCGGTAGTGTGATTGCATCCGATTGGAGGCACCGCCGCTGGTTACCGTCGGCAGATAGTTACGTGAAGGTGTCCTGAGCGATGAAAAGTACCGGGATACACGTGCCGTCAGGTTTGACACAAAATCCACCGAGGAGTGTTCTGGAAGTGTTGTCAAATTGCAATTATTGAATAAAACGCGGTCCGCAACTCAGGGAAAACGGGAGGCGCTGCATGGAGACTTGAAGTCGACCTGAGCTAACTCTGTTAGACAGAGACCCTCCCTGACGCTGGAAGGTGATTTTTTTGTGAACCGCTCGTTTCGGCATGAGATGAAAGCTGCCGGCCCGAAGGCCCACGCAAGAAAAGACCGGGGACGGCCGGCGGATGAGCCAATATGGAGATCTGCGAGAGACAAATCCGGGGACAGTTCGCTGCTGTGACTACCCGCATCCCAGCCTGCTCAGCGCTCAGTGCTCATCGTCTGAGACAGTGTGCAGCCTTGCCCACTGCCGACCAGGTCGGAACTTGTCGGTACACGGCACTACTAGTACGGTATCCCATTTAATATCGCCGACCTTTTTTTCCCTGCTCCCTCAGGCTCCCTTCGCTGACGTGAAGGTGCTCGGCACTAGGTTTAGACGGCCCTTCTATCCATACCTCAGGCTCTCTCCTTTTAATATCTGCCTCTCCTCCGAGTCGCCCCTTCCCAACCACGCTCGCTCCTTTCCCTTTCTACCCCGTAATCCCCCTCTCCACCCCCTGTCTTAATTCCCCCATGGATCACTTCCCCCGCCCTCGAGACAACCCACTACCGCACAACTCTATCACCTTCGCGCCCCCCAATCAACCCCCTCAAGATGGTTCCCACTTTTCCCCCGAACCGCAGACAGACTTGGACAAATCCGACCCTAATATCGCGTTCATGAAGGGTCCAAAGCGCAAACGCCTCGCAAAGGTATGAGTTCTCTTTCAAATCCCCATCCCCCGTTCATCATTGACAATCCAACTTCCCAAAAGGCCTGTGATGCTTGCCACAAAAGTAAACGTCGCTGTGACGGAACTGGTACGTACTCCAACTCCTGTACCTTAATTATGCTCTTATATGTCTTCCCTTCCCAAGCTCCTTGCAGTAACTGGTAAGTCCCAGACGGCATTATTGCCATCGCTCTGACGGTTCTTCCAGTTATTTCGCTTCAAAGAAGTGCACCTACACAGATGCCTCCGGTAAACTTGTACCTGCGCCTAGGCCATTCAAGTCAGACAGGGCCGAAGGTCCAACTGATACTCGCCAAGCGACCTACTCACCTCATCCAGACGGTGCTCCCTCGACTTCCCCCTCCTTCAATCCCATCTCGATGCTAGGCAACGAGACATCATTACCGTCCTCAGACGATGATCGGTCCAGTAACTCTCGAAATAAGCGGCTCAGAACTGATCTTGGCAATATGACAATGGCAACACCGTCGGGAACTCCCCCGAGATCGTTGGCGCCGCCGCTGACCCCAAACAACCGATCCGTTGAGCGCGACCAGACACTCACGCGCGAACTCGTCCACCGTGCGTACCGTTGTTCACTCCACTGACAGTTGCAGTCGGAACTCAACGACATTAACCAGTCTTTTTCGCCTATCGGCAACCCCAGAGTATGATAATCCACCAACCATCCTTTCTAGCGGCCCTCAGTCATGGTACTTTGCCACAACATCTCCTCCTTGCTGTTTGTGCAGTTGCAGCCCCCTTGTCAAAACAACCTCGCTTGAAGACATCACCCTGCCGATGGGCTGGCGAAACTTTTGCTCAAGAGGCCGCGTCACTCATGTTTGACAAGAATCACCAGTTGGTTTGTGAGGAAAGTCTGGCTACCGCGCAGGCTCTTCTCTTGCTCCAGCAGTACGCCAGAATGGGAAAGTCAATGTGGAATGGCCAGTACCACCGTGAGTGCTTTCCATGTTCTTGTTGCGAAGACCCAGCGACTCATCCCATGAAGAACTTGCAATAGGAATCGTGACCAAGCTTGGAATTTTCGATTCCGATAGTACGGTCCTTACGCCTCATCCATCACCCGAATTAATCGATGCTTGCATCGAACGCGAGTGTGCGCGTCGTGTGTTTTGGCTAACCTTTATCTCAGATTGCTTTGGAGCAATGTTGTATCGAAGGGTGCGTCTGGCAACAGACTCTCAAATGAGCCTCCGCCTTCCGATCGATGAGACAAGCTTCGAGCTTTCCCCGCTTACCGCAATTCCAGGTCATAATTCTGGCTCGTTCTTCTTCGTCTCAGGGAACGCTAACATTTCTTCAGAATTTATAGGGAAACCGAATCCATCATACATCAACTGTTCCGAGTCAGGTCAACTGATACGCATTCTGTCATTACACGAGGAGGTAGAGCGGATGATGGACGGCCTCAATAGTCAGTACTCCCCCACAACTCTGAGCTTGCACTCAACCTTATGCACAGATAGTGAAAACGGGAAAAATCCCCTAGAGCAACTCCTGGAACTGGAGAAGAAAGTCGAGGCATGTCCTCCTGCCGTTGTTTTTGTTTCTGCGCTGATAGATTTTTGTATTCGTGTCAGGCTTGGGCAGATGGTCTTCCGGAACACATGCAATTCAGCGAAGATAACTTGTGGGTATATGTTACTCAGTACGACACCTCCTCAAACACGGGGGCATGGTGCTTCTTCCTTATGAACGTTATCCATTCTTCGTGCGTTTTTGCACTCAACTTGGTGTGTACATTTGGATGATATCCGTTCCAAGGTCTGGGCCCGTTAAAGGTTACTTACTGTTACCTTCATTTCGATAGGGAAGACAACGATATCGCCCCGAACTGCCCCATGGTCCAACATGGATGCGTGAGAGAATACTCAAGATGATTGAGGCTCTCGGTAGGAAGGCAAAATTAAGCATTTTTCGTGAGTTCTGTTCCGGGCTGTTCTTGTGTTGCCACGAATTCACGCACCAAATTATCAGTGGGACTCGCACTTTGGGTAGGTTCTTCTTTGTAGCATAAGGTGTCATCTCACTCGTTGCATAGCCTCTCTTCAGGTATTCTGAGGAACCCCCAGCCCAAAGGTTGCTGGACTGGTCAAGCGACTTTGAAGAGGTCTGGGGCGTACGCATCCAGGATCTATGTCTGCGTGCACCAGATTATGGGCAACCGCTGAGGACTCAGTTCGTGCCGCCACCGCCAGTGCGAGCTCACGCATCCATGATACCGAGTGGATCCGCGTCTCCGGCATCTCGGGCTAGTTCTGATATGAGCCCTTCGCTGGCAGTACAACTGCCAAATTATACTCCCCAGGGCCGTATGCCCCTCGATGCACGGCTCCACTTTCAGCCACAGGCTCCTCATCTCGAGACGAGAGTTCACCAAATCGGTCATGATACGCGCGAGAAAGATGGCAGGAACGTTGTGGACGATTCTGACATCGATCCTGCCCTTCAAGCTGTTCCAAATTCACGAATGCACGTCGCACCGCAATTGCCTACTTCTCAAGTACCGCCACCATCTTTACCGTCTTTGAAGGCCAGTGGTCTTTTAGAATGGCCGCGTCCTGGGTCTACGGAGGCGGCAGCGGCACCTTCGGGCACTCAACCTAGCAATTGGCAACCCCAAACACATTTTGTTCCGCCCCGCCAAACTCTACGAGATCCAGCGCGCCAATTCAATGGTCAGCCGGCCCAACCAGTGCAGCCCGATGGATCGCGTCCCCCCATACCATCTGGTCCATCTGGTATGCCTGTTGGACTTCAGTGGTTGGCGCACGAGTCTTCAGTCTCGAGGACAAGCTAGTATCCACATCCAGGATTCTCGGCACATCTCACCATGGAACGCATTCAATCTGTATAGTTTTTGTTCGATCATCTGCCTGCTGGCACCGCCGTTCCTTCGTATTTCTATGTCTAGATATGAGCACACTAATCGCAGTGGCGGCAATAAGGGTATTATACGCATAGTTGTAACTTTAAGTCCAGTCCAGAGTTTGTAATATAGTAACTATGCCCTGCCGGGTTCAGCTACTGTGCCTCCGAACCTCTGACCTTGTTGAGGTTACGATGAAGTTCGGGTTTGACGAGAACGACGCGATCTAGGAGCTTCTTGATCACTGCATCCTTGTTGACGTCGAAGACGTCTGTGGTTTCCTGAAGCTTGATCTCTGTCTGTCTGTCCACCGCTGCCTGCGCACTGGAGATGTTGCCGGCGTGCTGTCGAACTTTGAGCAAGACTACAATGTGTATGAGAGAAGTGGAAGATGTACCGATGCCTCGAAAGCCTTAAACTCGGTTTCTTTCGCCTGCCTATACTCTTCGATCTCCTTGGAAGCCTCCGAGCGCGCATCCTTTAGTCTCTGGACGCGATCTGTGTGGAAGAGGTGTCTTAGCCGGTTAGCGAGACGAAGTGATTGTGGAGTACATTGCCGTGCTTGTTGTACGATCTTGGCGGCCTCTTTCTCTGCCTCAAGGAGGGTTTGAATGCCCTGCGAATTCTGGGCTGCCTGAGTGCAGTGTGAGCGGTCTGGAGAGCGTGTGTAGTGTACTGTCCGGTACGCACCATGGTGGTAGGAGAGGGTGAGTTTGAACTCCGACATGTGTAGCCGGGGAGGAGGGTGAGGTCAAGCTTGTTGACAGGTGCAAGTTGGTTCTGTAAAGCAGACGCCGTGCAGACGCCTTGCAGAATGGCAGGGAATCCGATTGACCCTTTACAAGCACTTTCAGCAGCGTTAGCAGTGCCAGCCGACTCGAAAGAACAGGCTGATTTGCTCGCTACTTTACGTGAATCGCTCGAAGCTCACCCAGCACCAATCCCAATCCTCTGTACCACCCTCATCAAAACCGTCTCAGGAGCGGGTGACTCCCTTCTCAAGAGATGGGTCCTTGACCTCCTTCACTTTGCTATTGCCCGCTCTAGTCTGTCCCAGGATGCCCGCACTCAACGTTAGTTTTCGTCGTCTTTTCGTGCTCCTGTGTTTCTGCACCGCTTGGCACCTGTTAAACATCACCCCCTTCATAGTCGCGTCTCAATCTGTCGACACGTTGGCAAATCTCTTGCATGACCCCAATGTACGCACCGTCAAGGTTGCCACGCAATGTCTTGCGACCGTCTACCCCCTCTTGTTCCGTTCACTGTAAGTCCTCGCGCCACCTTCTTTGACATGTGGACCCAAGCCTCGCATAGATGTACGAACCGGACCCATCGCCAACAATGGGACATCCTCTGCCAGTGCAAGTCTCGCATTCTTGACTTTGTTATCTCGCCCACAGTGAACAGTGGTGTTAAACTTTCGGCCATCAAGTTCATGCAGCGGGTCATACTCCTTCAGACGCGAGGCGTGTCTGATCCTAGGGTAACCATCTTCCGATCAATAACACAGGCGAAGCTAAACTCTGTTCCTTTCTCAGCTTCAGAACAAGAACGACCCCAGCATAGCTAACGTTCCTGCGGACCACCCATTCATGTCTGCAGCAGCATTGGAGGCGGAAGGCATGAAGCTTCTGGAGAATGTTATCACGATTCTCTACACCAGCCAGTAAGTCCTCCATCACACTGCTCTAGGCTATCAGGACCTTTGACATAAATGACAGGAACATTGACATTCTGACAGCGATCTTGAGTAGTTGGAGTAATTTGGTCAAACAACGTCCCGCACTAGTGCAATTGGTCGTGTCGTCTCTGTCGTCATGGACTCCTGCTGCTCTTGCTGGATTGTCTGCTTCCTCCGTGAAGAGCGTCGAGAAGAGTATTCGCATATTGTTGGTTCACATTTCCAGGCGAGTTTTATAGGAAAGTCGATCGTTGGCTCGTGTGCTGAATAGTTTTTGTTTCAAGAGGACCTCACGGTTCCGCGTTTGGTGCTCAGATCAACGAAGGACTGTCCCAGCAAGCTGCACGCATGGAAAGGGCATCAGCGGAAGAAAAGGCGCGCAAAGCCGCTGTCGCAGCCACAGCGTCCGAAGCGATGAAAAAGCGACCTTTACCCACAGGTCCAACTTCAGACCAACCCACAGACGCTAAGCGACTCAAAGTTGAGGTCGACAATGCCGCAGCCAACTCTGCAGCCTTTCTCGCGGCTTTCGATTTCACAACGCTGCCGATCGCACTTGTTACGGATCTCATCGTTGCAAACTTGCAAGTATTTTCAGAGTCCTCTTTGGTTGATTTGGTTCAGGCGTATCGACAACGCAGAGGGTTGCCTGCTGGGGGACCTTCGCAACCGCCAGATGGGGCTGTAGAGGAGGCCATACCAACCTCAGAAGCAGCCCTCGTCAAAGAAGAGCCCATTGACCCTCTTAAGATGGATATTGACGAGGAGGAGATGGAGTATGAACCAGATCGGTTGAATGAAACGGTGGGTATGATTATTCTGCTAGATGTTTCACGTACAAATCACTTCTTGAACAGCTCTCTGGAGGTGCTGAAGTCGTGGATGAAGAGGAGATTGTCGCGGAAGTTCCTGAAGTCGCGCTCAGTCTCGACCTCAATGACTTCAAACTCCCTTCTCCAAAAGACCTCTCGGAATCGGATCGGAATACTCTCATGCGAGGAGTTGTTGATCGAATATGTGACGGTGCGGAGGAACTAGGAGGAGGCTCCCTCGCGCTGTCGGCGGGTCTTTCCAACGACATGTGGATGTTGCTCATCGTTCGCATGATTACACGGGTTGCCCAACCTGACCTTAAAACCTCACCAAATGGGGACGAGTCCAACGGAGGGGAAGAACAACTAACTCAGTTCTATTCGCGGCAAGACAAGCTACGACAAGGGCTCTGTGACTACATCATGGCGGACTTCCCATCTAGGTACGGAGTTCCTCCCGTGATGCATTGATCCATGACTCATTTTAACTATTGCCACCTAGGTTGCAGCTCGCTACGACGTGGATGAATGAAGAGTGGTACAACGACCGAATCAGAATTGGAGCCGACCCCAATTGGGTACGATCATGTCATGTACTACAATCTCCGTTCAACCCTCACTTTCGATCAAACAGCGATCTAATTACGATTCCTGGCTAAACCAGATCGTCTCTTCGTATCAGACTATTCTGGAAAGCAAGGCAGAGGGAAAACCAGACAGCAAGGATAAAGCGTTCGCGAAGTTCCTATTGGATTTACCAGCCATACCCCCTGACATCTTGGACTTGTTGCGTGACCTCTCCGTCGACCCTGAAAAGTGTGTTTATTGTTCTTTCGCTGCAATGGTATTGACCGGCTCTCATAGGATGCACGTCGGGTTTACCAGTCTTCGCGAATTCGTACTTGAGCGCCCCTCATTCCGTGCGGAGGCAATGCGCGTTCTGCTAGATCTCACGACACACTCAGGTAAGGGAATTTGATAACCTGATCTAATCGTCGACACTAATTGATCCACAGACGCAGTCACCCGTCGTGCCGCAATCAATACCATAAGGCGATGGGTCCCAGGCGCTGAACCAATGGATAGCATGATACGGGACTTTGCGCTTCAAATACTACGCCGTCTGCAAAAGCGTCAGTCAAAGGACGCGAAAACAACAGCCGCGAACGGGAACGATGAGGACGAAAATATGGAGGACGGTCAACTGCCGGCCGAGGATGTCATTCAAACACCCTACCTGTCCGAAGAGATTGATTTGCCGGCCAAGAAATCGGTCGTGCTTCAACATGTGGAACTACTCTTTGCTTTATCCGTCAAGGTTCCAGAATTCCTTGACGAGTGAGTTCTTTTTTTTGTCTTGGTTTGAGTAATCTTTGTGACGTCTTACGACACCCTTTACAGAATATTTGCTGCTTACGGTCTGATGGACATTTCCGTTCAGGAGGCGATCCAAGATCTGATTACTGCACTCATCAAATCGCTTGGGTCAAGTAACGGGAAATTGCTTACTCTCATGCGGACATGCCCTCCAGGTTCAGAATCGCTGGCGCTCAGAGTTCTGACCATCTTCACAGAGCACGGCAGACCTAGTGCACAGCTCGTGGCCTTGGTCAAAGGACTCATTAGCGAGCGCGATCTTGATGCCCGATTTCTTATTCCCATCATTGCAGAGATGGACAAGGTATAACACTTCTATATCCGTGCTCTTGCAGCTTTCTGACTTTGGACTATGCCAGGCAGATATCATGCGCCATCTCCCTCGAATTGTCTCAATACTCAATGGTCAACAAGAACCGAAGAATTTGGTTCGTTCTGTATTCAGCTCTGTTGTTACCACGCCACCACAAACGTTTGGGAGCGTCACATCAAATCTGCCTCGTGTTCGACAGAGCGAGTTGTTGACGCCGGCAGAATTAATGGTCCTACTCCACGAGTCTGAGAAAGAAATTGGACTCAAGAGCGCCATCGAAGGTATGGGCTGGGTTCTATTTTAATTTCCACCTTCATGCTGATGGTGTATTTCCGTAGCCATCGGTATCTGCTTCTCTATGACGGACGTCTTCCGATCCGAAATTCTGGCTGTAGTGATGCAGCAGATAGTCGACGAACCTGTTTTGCCCGTGTTGTTCCTTCGAACGGTGTGTTGATTCACAAGCGATCGTCAGTGTTCGCTAACGGTGATTTCTTAGGTGATCCAAGCCGTGACTACATACAAGTCCTTGGTGGCCTTCGTTTCGACGACCCTGCTATCCCGCCTCATTACCAAAAAAATATGGCAGAATCCTCATTTGTGGGAAGGATTCATCCGATGTGCAAAGGTGATTGCTCCCGCAAGTTTCGGCGCGCTCCTCCAATTACCAAAAGAACAACTTCGTGAACTTGTGGATAAGCAACCTAGCTTGAAGTCAGGCCTGCGGGATTATGTGACTAAGAAGTCGGGGAACAAGGCTAGGGTGGCTGGGTTTTTGGACATCTTTGGCGAGGATGATAATACACCATCATCGACGCCGTCGACACCGATTGATCTTGCCCTGACAGCGCAGGTATAGGTGTCCTGTTTTTGTATGTTCTTAGTTGTAGAGCCAGATATTTATTTCTTTGAGTTGAAGTTGTGTAGCACTATTGTTGGACGGACGTAGAGTAGCTTATATCCGTGACGCATAAATTGATTGTTTTCGATCGTCCATACAGACTCTTATTATAGTCCACCTCCTCCCAATGATTTATTGAGCTTGTCGTCGGACAAGTATCAGAACAGGGACAGATCTCAACCACCCATCGCCCTACTTTCAGGTTGTACAACTCTTCCTCGGGACGCGCAGATTTTACACATCGCGGAATTACATCTCTTCTATCGTGCACCGCCAGGGTGCATTCATGACAAGCGGCGGCGTGTTCAACGGCAATTCTTAAACGAGGAACGCGCATCCTTGCGGCTTCCTTCCATCCTGACTCATGACGAACACGCCGAACAGCAGTGACGACCAGTCCTCCTCTCCCGTTGCCTCCGCCGTTTCAGAGAGTGTCGATCGCGGTCGATCACGAGTTCGGCGACGCTCAAACGCACTCGGCGAACATCAAAGCATGAAAAAGAGGTGCGATGACCATTCGTACACCGAGCGTCGAACGGGTTGATTGACGCTCGTCTTGCAGAGGATATCATACCCTCATGTCCTCCTTCGGGAAGGTCTTCCACGTTGAGAAACGGTGGAAATTGGTGAGGGAAATGGGGTCGGGAGCGTATGGAGTAGTCGTGTGAGTCGTCTGTTCGTCTGTCCGGATCGTCTCGGAACAAGCTCCGGACTCACTTACGTTGGCCATAGGTCGGCAGCGGATGAGATATCCGGTGAAACTGTGGCCATCAAACTGGTTACTCGAGTGTTTGAGAAAGTTCAGCTTGCGAAGCGTGCCCTTCGTGAGATCACTCTTCTTAGACACTTTGCGAACCACGAGAACATCACTGGGTTGATCGACATAGATGCTATATCACCAGATTTCCAAGAAATGTGAGGTTTTCTCTGGCAAATGCTTTTCGTGTCTTGCTCAACTGCTGCGCAGATACATTTTCATGGAGGTGAGCTCTAATTTGCAGTGTAGGGGTGGTGTTTTTAATGTGTGATCTCGTAGCCCATGGAAGGTCTGTTGAGTTTGGAATTGATTCCGAGGATCCCGTCACTGAGTGTTTACAGCTGATCTGCACCAAATCATCAAGTCTGGACAGACTCTTACTAACGAACATGTTCAGTACTTCCTTTATCAGATACTCCGAGGTAAATCTCCCCAAATTCAGTGTGTTTACGTCTTACACACGGGTTTCAGGGATGAAATACATTCACTCAGCTTCGGTGATCCATCGAGACTTAAAACCCGGGAATCTGTTGGTCAACTCGGACTGCGAGTTGAAGATTTGTGACTTTGGTCTGAGCCGAGGATTTGATGCGATACCTGACGAGCACACAAGTGGACAGCTCACTGAATACGTTGCAACGAGATGGTATAGAGCTCCTGAAATCATGTTGGCTTTCAGGTAAATGTCCTCTTATTGGTTCTTGATTTGATTCTAAGCCATGTTATCCAGGGGGTATACTACAGCTAGTCAGTCGGCGTGTCATTGTTCATGGGGAATAGGTGCTAAGCCGATACCAAAACAGTTGATGTTTGGTCGATAGGCTGCATATTTGCGGAATTACTTCTTGGGAGACCATTGTTCAAAGGGAAAGAGTGAGCACGTTTGTTTTCTCTTGGAGGGCGTCCTGATGGCTATGCTCTTAGCTATGGTCAGTTGCTGCACAGAGTGCTCCTAGATACTAAATCTAACATCGGAATCGTGTCTAGTTGACCAACTCAACAAAATCCTCGACGTCCTCGGCACGCCTGACGAAACCGTTATCCATCGGATAGGAAGTGAAAAGGTATCTGGCTGATAACCAAACGGAGGAGAGGATCTCATAGACCATAGGCCCAAGTTTATATTCGATCGCTCCCGTTCAAAAAAGCCGTTCCCCTCACGAAGTTACTCTCGACAGCGGATGTTCAAGGTAAGCAAAGGCCGGAGACCCTATTCGCATAAATCTAACTATCGTTGTCTTAGCTCTCGATCTCCTAGAAAAAATGATCACATTTGATCCCACTTCACGTATCACCGTTCATGAAGCCTTGTCGCATCCATGGCTCGCAGCATACCACGAAGAATCTGACGAACCAGATTGTCCGACGAAATTTGAGAGATGGAGAGATATAGAACGACTCGAGACAGTTGAAGAATTCAGAGAGGCACTGTGGAAGGAGATCGAGGATTACAGAATGGAGGTTCGTGACATAAAACCAGAGTCCACGTCGGTACCAGGCACGGTCAAGAAGGACAAAATTCAACAATCGCCATCGCTATCGCCGGTACACGCCACAAGGTCGCCTACGGGGGAAAGGGATGACAAATTACTGGGGGCATCGTTGCCCCAGGTAAGCAGCCCAGAGGAAGTAAGAGACGGTCTGGATACCCTTGCCCCTCCTACTGCGACAGCATCGGAGACTTTTCAACCAACAGCGCCAACGGATCCCGTTGTCACATACGCTCGTCGGTCTAGTATCCTACCGCCTGCGTCTGTGTATAATTCCCCGCTCGCATCAAGTTTACATCAACATCTACCCAGCGTTTTCGACGGGCTCCCAGCAACCAATCAAGGGGCGGTATTCCCAAGCGAGACGTATGTCCTCCCTGCACGGTCGAGAGCCGCGTCTACGACGGGCGATGGCGCACTACGCAAGCTCCTACGGACCCTCTCTACGGTCTCCATCCATGAAAGTGTGGAAGGCCTACCAGGAGG